>JAPFBL010000001.1:2422500-2538946 GCA_026182355.1 Hermatobates lingyangjiaoensis | reverse complement strand
TAAATTTAAAATAAAAATTAACCCAATAAAGGGAAACAACAGATCATCTGAACGTGCTACTCAAGTTACTATATATATATATATATATATATTTGGTCGTTGCAGTGCACTGGTGTCCCTATCTCAAATTTGTGACAGTTCAACCAAAAATAGGAAGGAAGTGTTTGTAATTGTTCTGTATCTGTAGTTTACTGTGAAACGTTTTCTTTGGATCGTTTCCTGTTTACTGATTTAATATTACTATATATATATAATTTAATAAAGACTTATTAGTCTTCTGGGCGGTAGATCGGCTCCTGGGTTAACCTCAATCGTTGATTTTTTTTTCTCTATTTTTGAGTTTTATAGCTTAATTTTATTTTTAAATGTTTTCAATTTTTAATTTTTATTTGGCTTGTATCTCTTTATCTTTCCTGTCTACCTTTCCTCCGAAAGTTGGCTACCTGTTTGAGTGCTTCAGTTCGAACGCCAAGTCAGTCTAACTTTGGCAATTTCACTTCTTTTCCTGAAGACGAGGACATCAAATGTAGGAGTTTTTTCATATTCCCTTTTAGTTAGATATACTATATTAAAATATTTTCTATCTTATATCAATATATTATATAAATATATAATTTATAATAACAGGACACATAAAGAAAAAAGACTCACTTTTCAATATTTCGAACCGAATGGCGGTCGTCCTCAGGAGAAGAAGTGAATTGACGGAGGACGACAGTCAACTGACTAAATAAATTACTTATTTATTGTTTTCATTGTGGTAAATTAATCCATTTTATTTTTGGTTTAATTGATTTTTTTATTTTATTAATTTTTATATATATATATTATATGATCAAACCACAATATGAAATTGGAAAACAAGACTAAGATCTTTCAACCGTAACAAGCGGTCTTCGTCAGAGTCAAAAACCCAACTGCTTGTTTTCCCATTTTATATTGCGGTTTAACCATTGATTGTTATTTCACGTGTTTATGTGAAATCTTTATTATATATATATATATTATATATATATATATTCCTCTGCATCTAGTGTTTCAGTTGGTTTTTTGACTCTGACGAAGACCGCTTGTTACGGTTGAAAGATCTTATATATATTATAAGGTTATATATATATTTATATATAATAATATATATATATATAGGCAAAAAAGAAGGTTTGTTAAATAAAATGTTTCTTTCTTCCTGGAATTCAGGAAGAAGACCATTTATCAATCATACTTGAAAAGTCTAAGCTTTTAGAAAATCATTTTTCTGAGTTAACAAGGAAAATAAACAAAGAGAATGAAGATACTGCTGAATCTTTTAGAAGATACGAAACAGTTTTAGATGCACTTTTAGACTATTATAATGATAGATTCAAGGATTCTACAATATAACTTTTATATAAGAATATGTTTATCCATTCATTTGTGGAATTTTGGGGAAGTGGACTATGGTAAAATGGCCTTTACTCCAAGTACGGTTCCCCACGCCTAATTTAGCTTCATAAAAAGCCTATTAAATCATAGTTTATGCTCAAATATACAAAATTGATTAATGTTAATTGAATTTTAATATAGAAAATCTTGATTACTGGCTACAGTTTTAAGATTAATTTCGACTACGGGAAGAATTGAGGATAAAATAGGAATTTAAAAAAAAAAACGATAATAATAGAAAATACTAATTGTAAGTTGTATAAACTGAAAATATTGGTGTTTTCCTGACTAGCAAGAGGATTGTGTGAAGCCAAACTAGGGAAGACAGGGACTAGGAAGAGGAGTGAATAATGACAAAGTGGCAGGAGATAGGTTAGAGAATATCTTCTATTAAAGCCCTTAGCGACATTCTCCGACTGAATCCCCTTACAACAAATGCTGTAAATTCTAACTAGGACTTTAAACAGTACATGCACTCAAAAGACACACGTGATAAATTATCCATGTAAACTAATAAAAATGTATACTTTCTGCCCTTTTTTTGGCGATATTTTATGCAGTTGAAGATATTTTTAATACCATTAAAAATATGTTAAATTAAAAAGAAAATGTTATCATATGTATGCCATCTCCGATTTTAACTGCTGTTGATTCCTGTTTAACCGCTGTTATTACCTCTGCACCAAAGATAATGTCCAAAATACTGAAGAATAGCTTTAATGTAAAACTGAAACTAAGTACAAAATTAATTTAATACACAATATATGATAATCATGTTAACTCTAGATATATATTAACTCTACAAATATGTAGTTTTTACAATTTCTGTCATTTACTTTCTTTGCATTTCTCTCGAGATATTGAGAATCGCATACATCTAAAGTATGCGGACATTGGCAACCTCAAGTATTGCCGCACCAATGCGAACTGATCTTCTTGATAGTGTATTGAGAATTCCGGCACAACATTGATTATTCAAGAATGGCAGGTCTAAATTAATGTTGATCATGATCAATGACATTTATTATCAGACTTCTTCAATTGCGTGCAACTGTAAGAAGATATAAGAATTAGGTTTTACAAATATAGAATAGAAAGTTTTTTGAAGTTTTTGAGGGTAAACGATCTCTCTGTGGTTACTGATTGCAACATTCCAAATAAAATTAAATGTTGTTGATAACTTATCTTAGATTATGAAAAAAAAAACAGACGGGATGACTAAACGAGATATCATATTAATTCAAAGAATCTTGTAGATCATTGAACAACAAGACGGGTTTTTTTTGTTTGAAGGTGGTCACTGATAAGTGATTTATGAGTGACAAAGGGATGTCTGTTGCAAACGATAGTTCTTAAGGAAGAAATCATTCATTCAATAGACGATAAGGAGGCCGGGAGAAGAAACATCAAAGGGCTCATGGCAATCAATAAATGCTTATTAATGTAAAAGCAGATGAGAAATGATAAAAGAGTGCTAAGTTCTGGGAAGCTGGCTTTGAGGCAGCCGATACGAGGTCGCTGGTGGCACTGTTATCTTCGATGTTCCTATCAGAGTGGCTTGCGGCCTCTTATCTGCATCGGCAATGTGACTTCCAACAATCAAGTTTTCTATTTGTCCCTTGTTACATCCAACTGATTAACAATTAAAGCAACCTGAAAAAATTTAAAAAGTTCTCGATTTACGTGACAGATTGATATTTACAATATGGAAATATTTCTACTAAAATCTGTTCAAATAGAACCTGGCGTATAATCAATACATACGAGACGTTTACATTTAACATAAGTGAAAAAAAAATAAAAAATTTTCCTCATTAATTCAATATATGAATAAATGAAATTGAATAGAGCGCAAACAAATTATGAAAAATTGAGCGGAGTGCAGATTAGCCCAATGGCAGGGTTTAATAGAACCCAGAGTAGATCCAGGGTTCAATACACACCCTAGCCCTTTATTTATTATTTGGGAGGTGAATAAATCTGTGGGATGTTTTTAAAGTGTTTCGATCTGCGCGATATTTTTTATTAAGGTTGTGTCTTTACTGGGTATCGGTATTGGTTTATTCATAAATGGGTTAGAATACATAAAGTTCAGTACTTAAACAGGACAATTCAAGTTACCAGTTTCATAATTCTTGAATGAATTCTTGAGCTTTATCTCAATTAAATCTCTGATGTAACCGTGATACTTTGAACAGTAAAGCTAAAGTATACTTTATAGTTCTTTATGTATTTATAATTAATTGAAGTTTTCTATTAAATAAATAAATCACAGTTGACTCGTAAATATCAGTTATGAGGTGTTGAAACAATTCGATGTAAATGAAATAAATTCTATTTCATCATAGAAATAAATTCTATTCAATGCTGTGAAATACAAACCAATATAATTCATGCAAAAAGAAATGGAGAATAGTTACATACAAGAGTATTAAGTATTTATATAATAAAAGGTGTTGGAATTAAAATTGTATGAATTTTACACAGAGCAAGTCAGTGTCGCCCGAATACCATAACTAACGGTACTAATCACTAAAACAACACTATTCCTTCCTTTACAATTGTCTCCGAAAAGTAAAATTATTGTAAGAATCAATAATAAAAATGTATAACACCTAAAACTGTGTTTACACTAAGAAGACTTACTTCTCATCAAATGTAACCTGTGAGAGGTTACGATAGGTCTACATTAAATTCTGTAATTCATTCTTTGTATAATTATTTGAAATGATCTTGAAACGATCCATATTATCTTTCTAAATAGGAAACAATGTGGTACTGTTTCTACCCTCAAGACCACTTCAGGAGTACAGTGTAACAAATAAACATAAGAAACAAGTTGTCCTTGTGAACACATCTGATTCTCCCAATCATTTCTATAAACTATTACGTGATATAAGAACAGTCCGACTATGAGCAACCACAGTGATGACCTTCTAGTCCAAGCATTTTTAACCTAATTGAATTTTACTATATTTAAGTACAACTTATATTATTTGACAATAAAATCATTTCTTTTGAACTTATAATATGACTTGATGATGTATGTTGAAATATTAGAGAACAAAATTCAGAAATAAATTTAATGTATTAACTCTCGTTTAAACTATCAAGTTTGTGACAGTTTTAAATAGTTTAGTTTCATAAGGATTATATATATAAATCAATAATCAAGCTACAATATTAAAAGAGAAAACAAGACTAAGAAAAACTTGAGTCTTGTTTTCCCTTTTCATATTGTGTTTGATCATTGATTGTTATTTCACATGTTTATGTGAAATCTTGTATATATATCATTGAAAGAATTTATTTAAATGAAATGCCCATTATAATTATCCTTTAAAAAATTTGTAATTAATTCTCTCTATTTCATATAATTTTCTCTATTATATAATTAATACTTATATAGCCTCAGCTACTCAAAGGGACTACTTCTGCTCGATGACAACGAATGTCGAAATATCGTTGTGAGTCTTTTTTGTGTGTGTTTTTATCTGTTTTTTCTGTTTTATATTATATATATATATATATATATATATATAATATAATAATATATATTCAAACCAATTAAATAATTAATAAATTATTTGAATGTTGATAATAATATATAAATAATTATTAATAATATTATATAATAAAAATATATAATATTGAATAATATTATGAAATAATAATATTCAATGCTGTGAAATAAAAACCCATATAATTCATGCAAAAATAAATGGAGAAAAGTTACATACAAGAGTATTAAGTGTATTATATAATAAAAGGTGTTAGTATTAAAATTGTATGAATTTTAATAATTTAATGTGTCTAAACTGAAATAACTTTAAATAAATAAATCCAAAAAAGCAACTAAATAAGGAAACAGTCTGAATACAGTGGGACGCGTCTTATTTGCAGAATACACTCTTAAAAACAATTTATTTAGACATCCAGACATACTCACATCAACAAACAGTTGTTATTGACCAAGTAGCGGTAGCAAAATCCGTTCGAAGAATTAGTGAAAAAAAGGTTTTAGACTAGGTTACATTGTTGAAAGAATGTATCAAAAATATATCAGGGTATATTTTTTTCAGAAGGGCGATACAATATTTCTAAAAGCTTAGAGAATCTGATTTAAATCATTAAAGTTATCATTAAGTTTAAAGTGTATCATTAAAGTTACGTGTATTGAATATGGAACCCAAGCCATTTGCCTTGAGTTAGGGAAATATTCTTGATACTTTTTGGTAACGACGCTACTCTAACGTGTCTACGAGTTGACGATCCGGTGAACTGACATATTAGTTCAATGGTAAGATATGTAATCAGCTCTCTACCGACCGAATGTTGAACTTCTCCTTCACCGTAGTGAGGTATTCTGTTAGTGCTATAAAAAGTAGTTTGAAACTGTTTTAACCATCACAGTTTTTAAGATTAGCAACTGAGAGTTTATGTCTTAAGCCAATTATTCAACAGAAAAAGTCAAGTATTCTTCTTTTCGCATCATTATAGTATCTCAAGAGCTTGTTATGATACAGGAACACCCAGAACAAATATAATGGTATTTTCTAATATAGACAAATGTTTAATTAAACTGTTTATTTAAAACCATTTTGTGTTTATAAAAGATGTGATTGTAGTGATCAGTTTCTCAGAAAGACAATTTTATATTTAAGATTGATTTATGAATTTGTATACTCCGAAACACTGTTTATGCAAAAAAAGGGATGACATAATTCCTGAAAATGAAAAGAAATTCTTCAAGAAATGACAAGTTGGAACAATGATGTGGTATAAAGTATGTCAATGTAGTTGCAGAAGATTGATTACCAGCACTGTGTCACCGAGGCTACCGAGTTCCCCACTCAAACCTCGTCCTTTTATACCGCTATACTTTTATCGTATATCACAACTGTTTTTTTGTCTTTCCTAATTGAAATAGTTGTCCTTAAACAACACAATAGTCAAAAGAAGTCACTGTACAATTGGCAGATTGGAAAATTTGCAGACTGGATGTCTAATTATTGAAATAAGTATTATTGGCAACTCTCTGAATTCTTTTCTCTAAATAATTTGTTACAGAAAGAATATATCATGAATCAGTCTGTTTTCATGAAACATATTTTAATATGGGAAAATATATCTTAATATATATATAGATAAAAGTATCGGCGTGGAATAGAAACAAAACTAAAGTTTATCGGAACTCGGTCAGTTCATCAGGTTCTTCTGTCTATTAAAAAGGTTTTAAATAAAGACTGAAACGTTGGCAATGAGAGTCTAATTTGAACCTGAAGAACTGACCGAGCTCCGATAAACTTTAGTTTTGTATATATATATATTATATAATATTATTTATAGGGTATGTCCGAGTGGAATAGGTATATATGAATATCGATGATGTTGACCAATGGGTAAGAGTTACAAGTCAAGTTAAGGTCCCAGTTACCCTGCTCAATGCAAAAAGCCTTTGCTTCTGCCATTAGGTATAGAGGTTGCACAGTCCCTCTATGTTAAATGATGTTTTGATGTATAATAATATTTCCTATTTACAGTGAATCTGTTCTCACTTTCGGTAATTTTCGATAAAAATTTTATGTGTTGCAGGTTTGTTGTTTTTAAAACTATTTTCATGCTACAACCAAAATATAAGAATCCTACAACTTAAGATTTTCACGAAATGAAGTTGGATTCGTGTAACATCTCTATAATAATCAAGAGGACATGTAGAACCTCTACCAAACCATGTCTTGCATGAAGATAAGGGCTTTTCGCAGTTAACTAACCGAAGTTTACATTTAAAGAATACATTCCAGCAAAATCCTCAGACTAGATAATAGTATAACATACAAATACACCTCAACCTTTACCACTAAAAAATCAAAAATTAGTAAAGGGAACAGCGTCAGATAATCTACTGTAAATGTGTAAGCATTATGTTTATCTGCAATTAATCTTTTAATTATAACACAGAGTGGACTGTGCAACCTCTATACTTCTATTATGTTGTCTAGAAACGCAAAGGTCTCGTTTTGCTAGCAGCTAGGCTATTGGGACCTTATTGTTCTTGGACCTTAACTCTACTCCCATTGGTACAACATTCTTGAAATCGATATTCATATATATATATGTCATAATTATTATTTATGATAAATATATATATGTATATCTAGTATTTATCAATGATCAAACTTGATCATTGATTGTTATTTCACGTGTTTATGTGAAATCTTTTGTATGTATATATATATTTATTTATATATATCACTGATTCACTGACTCGCTGATTGAATGCCCCTTCAAGGAGACTTCATTTCAATCGTAACCTGTCTGCGGAGAGTTCTAACATTTATCTTCCTAATGACGAGTTACTCGAAATATTGCGGTGAGTTTCTACAATTATTTGATATGTGTTCTTTCTGTGAATCTAGCGTAAGTTATTCAGAAATCGCTAAGAAGGAATATTGTGGCCAATATTAATAACGGTGATGATAGATACAGTCAGTCAAAGACATTAGTACCTAACATTGCATTTTGTTCAATTAATAAAGACACTGTCAAAACATATTGCTTTTACAGCAGAATAAACTTAAGATGATTAGATTCAATTTCTTAAGAGGATTATATGTATATGAAAGAAAGTGTGGCACATACTAATAAGTTTTCTTGATTTATTGATTTATTTATATTATGCTTTGTGCCAGTAGTAATGATTCAAAGGACACAGGGTAACCATAGCTGAGCGGTAATACAAAGAGTGTCATGATAAAAGAGTTGCAAGATGAGCAGGATGCAATATAAGGTATAAAAGAGGAAATGTAAGTATAGGGTTGTAGGATGGGAATGTATAAATTCAGGTGGTCCTTATGTAGATGTGGGGCACGCCCGATCTACGTCTAATCCAAGTTTATTTATTCAAGGGAATGGCTTATCCGAGCGCAGGCTTACCTAGTGCCACCTACAAAGCTGCTCGAGGGGATTCCATTTTTGTATGAAATATTCTCCAGTGTTGCACAGCCCTGTCATGAATAAGTCATGGACTTGACCTCCCTGATAAGGTCCAAGTCTCCTCCCTCCATTACAAGCTTAATGATCACTCGCCTTTATTCTCCTTACACCTTACCTTCCTTATCTTTCGCTCACCTTCTACACCTTCACACCCACACTTTTAAACGCATCAATCATACACAACAGATGTACCATTCAACATACTCGTAGTTCCAACCAACTTATTAACTACTAGACTACCCGTGACCCTTTGTGTCACTCAGAAATTATAACAATAGGTATTGAAATTAATTCAATGAATATGATTGACAAGGATAATTTTAATCATTGTTCCTTGTTATTAAGGCACGGAAACAAATTCTTATATGGCACAAGTTTTTGATATAGTATTCTTAACATGATTCATGATATATATAGAGTAAGTATATTTAGCAAAAATAAAAATCATTTAAAAGTAAAGAAATCATTTATTTTATCATATAAGTAAATAAAACATCAATTGAAGTCACATACACAATGAAATATATTTAAAACAAACAAAACTTGTAAATTGAAATAATCAATTTATTTACCTAACAAAAAATAACATTAATGAAAGAAATGTGTCTTATAATATTATCTTAGAACATTCATATTTTATCTGCAGTTATGTTCAAGTTTCTTTCTAAAAATTTTCATTTCAAACCTCTAATGTAGTAGTCTATTTGTTACATTTATATATAATACATTTTCACTACTGTCATCGGCGAGCACGCAAGACACTTGCTTCTCTGGCTCCAATTTTGGGAATATAGTGATAATTTTCTTTTATTTAACATTATTTAGGTAATAAATAATGTATATTTAGTTTCAAGTCTATATCTCCACGGGAAATGGGTGAACAAATAAACAAACAAACTGACGAACTTTATATATAGAGTTTTGTTACGTTGCAGTAGTAGTCCCACAAGGGAACACAGGTAGGCCGAGCATTGGCACTTTGTTATTCAGTATATTACCACTATTAGTAAGATATTAAAACATTATAAGCACTTTTTTCTTCATTAAAAAACAGTATTGTTATCATGTAGTGACTTGGATATGGAAAAGGGGGGGGGCACCCTCCATCCACCATTTTTAAATAATTAATTATTTTTATTTTGAAATAAAAAAATATATTACCCTTGAACGCTGACATGTGCTCTTTAAGCAACGCTAATCTATGTATTCCGAGCTCAAGGAGTTTTTTAAAAAGTGTCTACGTTTTCTACGTTAAATATTGCCATATTTACTAAAAAAGTGTCCCCTTTCAGTTATTGCAGGAGATCAGCATTCAACTAGCAAACTTTGATTTTTTCCCCTCAACCTTGCGAATTGATCAAAACCATTTGACTAACATCTATCTACTTTTGTATTCATTTTAATAATCCTTCACAATGCAATATTCAAATTTTATATTATTTGTGTGAAACTTTTATAAATAACAATGTGTCAAAATGGGGTTAATATGTCATGATCAATATTTCGATAAAGTTGATTAATTTCTTCTCTGTTGTCAAAGTAGAATAATGTTAAAGCCTTCAATTAGCTTAAAAGATGACGATTGTGCCCTTTTTCCTTATTGGCAAATAACTACATGAATAATTTTACTATGACTGAATTCTCAGCCGTTTGAGGACAGAATATGTTTAATTATGATTGAATATAAAGAAGTTTTGTTTAATTTGTGTAGCTAATTGCATATCTATAGTAAAGCGTATAATAGTTCTTTAGCTATAGATGTAGATTTTGTTATAATTTAATGAAAATTTTGACACCATATTTTTGTTTTTTAAGCTTTTTTTTTAAGTTGAAATTATTTTAAAACTTATGGAAAAACAGGTTGTCGTGTTGCACTTTTGACTGATTTATATGTAGGCTGATAGCATTGGAGGGAAGCCGATGCTCTGGGCCTGCCCAGTGGAATGTAAGCGATTGTAGCGGACAGGCCGAGAGGGTCCTGCCTCCATCTTGCCTGGCGCCGATAGCTTTCTAATTAACGATAAACATGTTAAGCAGATGAATCCTTTGGCCCTGCCCATGCCTCTTCCACAGAGCCCAGCTCTTTTTATTTTCTCCTTCCCCCTCCTGGGGTAGCCGATGCCTATCTCACCTGGCGGCCTCTTTTCATCTTTTATCATGGTGGAGACACACTTTGCGTCCGACCATCAGATATGTTTTTTTTTCTCCTCCTTTGAAAGGAGCCTTTATCTGTTTCCATAGGCCCGACCTGTTCTCCTTGTTAAACCAATCAGCTGCATACCCCATCTTCAATCCATCAACTCCTTAATAGGCTCTAATCAGGGTATTAAGTTATATGTATAAGATTCTTTTGATTTTTCATCAATATAATCACCATCAATTTTGAAGGCGTAGATATTTGGAAATGAATGTCTGCTTTCAGCCAAGTGACAACATTTACATATGATTTAATTAAATCTCTTCTATGGCATAGGAATACAACCCAAAAGTATTTTAAAAAGGAATTAATTGATCACATTTATTATTAACTCTTTCTACAGACAGAGTAAAGTACTCAATATTTGACTAATGATCTCATTCTTTATTTATAAATATTAATATCCCTTCATGCATCAAAATGTGTTCATATTTACTTTATCTGCATCTTAAATCCAACAATATTTCAGATATACTACAAACTTCATACCATACTCATGAATCGGCTAAGCCTTTTCTCCATTTCATAAAATCAAACATGGAAAATTCATGTACATAAGAATAGTGTGTTACATGAAAATTTCGTTGTATGTATTGTTTAAGGCAAGCTGTTACAATGAAAAATTGCTTAATAATATATTAGCAATGTTTTGTGAAACACAAACAAGATTAGAGAGGGAAAAGAGACACTAAGTCTTCCAAACAAAATCGAACAGTAAGTATTCTACAAATTTTTGTGTAGAAGAATTAATGATTCTTTTGCACTCTAATCATTAATAACTGATTTTATAGCTTGTAAATTATTCAGTTCATATTTATGTTATGATTATGGTAAGTAAGTTGTCAATATAAACTAGAGGTTAGCTACGAAATCAGTGTAGAAGAACTAAATATATGATACTTATGTTGCAGGAGTATAATGTTCCATTTAAATAAAAATGAACAAAAATAGGCGTTAAATTAAAAGTTAAGTGGAATATCTGAATTAAAAAAAAGTTAAGGATGTATTTAGTTGTTCTACACTGATTTCGGAACTAACCTCTAATTTATATTGACAAGTTAGTTACCATAATCATGGAGTCATATTTCACTTTGATTCCACACTCCAATCCGAAGGAGTGTCAGAATTGCTTTTGCATAATAATGCTAGTCGTTTCATTTTCATATTTTGGTTTTAACTTACAAAGGTCTACTCTGTTCAAATCTCATTCTTTTTCCATCCTATTTTGATTTATTCTAAACCAAGGTCATTAAATTTATAAAAGGGCAATCTGAGTGTGAGGGAAGTTTTTGTAGGTAGCTGGTCATTATCTAGAGGGGTCATCTGGATCGGAGGGCTACTTGGAAGCACAATGAAAGGGTTACCCACCCTGTTAATTATAACTAAGGGATGCCTTGCCAGGGTAGCGGTGGGGGGAGGCGATTGTTTTTGGAACTTTTTCAAAAATAAAAAGGTTCTGCGTGGGGGTCTTGATTACCGATGCAGAGGGGAGGGGGGCGACGAGAGAGGGGGGCGGTTTTTTCCCTTGCCACTGCCCAAATACCAATTAAGGCTTGGCAGAGAGTATGAGGTGAAGGCAGAGGAAAAGAAGAACCCTAATTGATACAAGAATTAGCGGCTTTTCCACTAAAACTCCCCCAAATTAGATTCCCCGGCCAAGTCCAAAGATTAAACTTGGCTTTTTTCAACAGAGAAAATTGCCGACGCTTTGTGTCGCTCTTCTTTTCATCGGATCCGAAGAGAGGACACGTCCGTTCTTCGAATTGACTTCTCACAACTCCTCCCCTATTAAATGCATAAAGTCTCCCTCTTAATGATAGTTTTAATTAGCAAGACCACTTTATAGAGGAACTCCCTTTCTTTTACTTCAAAAGAAAAGAAAACAAAGGAAGGCTTTTTTGTGTCGATTAAGACAAAGGGATACAGATTTAATTTAGGTTATATCAACTTTATCTTTAACCCGTTTAAGACTAATGGGAAATCGAATTTCAATTTGAATTTAAAGATCTTTATTATTTATATTCCTACTGGCTTAGTTAACAACAAGTGTTTACTTATTTTGCATGTCATTTATGGAAATATTTTTTAAGCAATATTACAAATTTAATGTTACTTGTAATTTTTTCACATGACATATTCAGTAATGTATATTTTATTGTTATAGTCATTTGTAAAAAATATGATAATTTAATTTTTGTAAATAAGTTTAATCATAATGTAATTAATACCGCAGATGGTATTTAGTTGCAAGAAAAGCAGTTTGATTAGTTAGGGTTGGACTGTCTTAGTAAACGAGGAAGTGAATATAAGATCTTAAAAAAAAACCTGGATTGATTTTAAATAAGATTGATGCGAATTTAACATTGGGGTAATTTTTAAAAGAAGTTTGGGATGGCGAGAAGTGTTTAATGGGTGGAATTCTTAGGGGTGGAAGAAAGATTGGGAGTAATGTCTGGGGAGACTTAGTGACTTGGGCAAGTGGCTTGGATAAATGGAGCTGGAGAGGTAATCCGGAGGTTATCCTTGGTGAAGGGACCCGTCAGCGAAGGAGGAGTAATTTGTGTAATGCACCGCTAATCCAGCAGCGGTTGGATTGATTTGTGTCGGGCAGAGGCAAAGAAAGGCGGGAAAGTGGCGGCATCCATCAGCCTGCAAGCTACAATGCTTGTCAAAACAACCTGCCCCCCTCCCCAATGAAAGCGGAATAAGAGTATCGGACCCGGGCCGGCTATAAAACTGACACCACCACCGCACAATAAATATGCCTTCCACCCCCAGGAAGACCCGAATTAACCTTCCTGCCAAATAAAAACTACACACATTTCTACAAAAACACGCCACCACCATAAATTTCATTAGCTCCTCCTCTTTTCACCATCTTCTAAATATTAAAGACGTTATCACCGCTATTTTTTAAGGTCCCGTGGAAAGACATTAATCCTGCTGTCTTAACCCTACAGATATAATTTAACTCCTTACAAAACGCCAGGCACTCCCTCTTTTTCTTGGATTTATAGCTACATTTTTTAAAAAAGAGATAGTTATAATTCCTAATTAACACTACTCAACTGTAACCATTATTTGCTATTTCTTGAAAAGTTGGAATTAGTCTTAAATCTAAATAATAACTAAATTTACTTGAGAAAAGCTGATTCTAAAAACTTAGATGGAGTTGAACCTCCTCCTCAATGTTTTAGTAACTCCTGAATTCCAGTAACCAAAGTGAACTATATATGTATCTGCACTTATAAGACAAGATGATCTGATTTTAGAGAAGTTATTGTGAAGTCATATTATGACAAGAGTTAATTCCTTTTTGATATTTCAGCACCTCTTATTAATAAACTGTAATATGTTTTCACTGCAACCATAAGTAATATATAAATATTGTGTAAATTTTTGGAGCAATCATTTTGAACGCATTCATTATTGATAAAAAAATTTCTCATAAAGACATGAAATAACAATGAATGATCAACCACAATATAAAAATGAGAAAACAAGACTAAGGTATTTCAACCATAACAAGCGGTCTTCGTCAGAGTCGGGTTGTGGCAACATTTTTGGACAAACGAACAGACAGAATTTTTCTAAGGGTTGTTCGGTTTTTCAGATGTATAAAACATGAAGATAACTTGAAATGAGTCAAGTTGAAAACCGAACAACAATTGGGTTTTTGACTCTGACGAAGACCGCTTGTTACGGTTGAAAGATCTTAGTCTTGTTTTCCCATTTTCATATTGTGGTTTGTTCATTCATTATTGAATGAATGATATATCTCTAGTGCCAGTCGTTTAATTTTATTTGTGTAGATATATCTAAAAATAATAATAGTGACTACTATATATATATAATATATATATATATATATATATATATATATATATATATTCAATGTTTTCTTATCGCGACCGGTATTATTATTATTATTATTATTATTATTATTATTATTATTATTATTATTAAGACTACTATTTTTCTTTTTTTATCAAGGTTTGGTCTACTGTCAAACATTAAAACACCTTAAAGTTGACATTTTGTCTATATTTGTAGATATCTTCAAGGCTACATCAATACCAAAATTAGTTAAAGTGACATGAAAAAAATTGCTTAAGTTAACGTTATTTATGTGAATATAAATAATTACATAAATAATATACATAATTGTAATTATGTATATTCATGTAATTGTAATTATGTATATTTATATAATTATGTAACTTAGGAAAAAATTTCATGTTACTTTAATTAATTTCTGTATTGTTGTAGACCTGAAGATGTCTACAAATATAGACGAAACATTGGCTTAAAGGTGTTTTCTGTTTGACGCTAGACTAAACCTTGACAAAACAGTGTTATATGTCGATATATATGTGTCCAGAGTTCAAATTTAGTAAAGAAACATGTTATAGTAACAGTCTTTATATACAGATTTAAAGGAAAAACGTACATTTAAGTCTTTAAATTCCAGTTTCAACCATCTTCAGTAGAGCAAAGAGAAGGAGACCAAACGTCCAATGTGTCTCTAATAAATGCATACAAAATAAAGTTGAGAAAGAGATACAACTTAGTGATTGATGTGAAATCATTAAGAATTAAAACAAGGCCTAATTATATTAGGATATGCAATAGTTTGAAACTATTGCAGGAGCTTCTTCAGAGTCCACGTCATGTTTAGAATAACAATAAATACTTTATATTTTATATTGAATCAAGGAAATTTGAAGGAACTAAACCATTAAGGTCAATATTTTGTTATCCGTTTTGAGCTACCTCCACATTCTTATGTTGTGTTCGAGAACAACAATCAAATATAAAGATTAAGCACACAACGTAATAATAGTTAATTCTACAATGTATAATTTGTTGTAATCTAATATGTAATGCGTAATTTTATAGAAGAAGGTCACTTATATTCACCAATTGGAAACTTTCATAATAATTACATTATGTACACGACAGTTATGAATTTATGAAATTTGGAGGAAGGATGTGACATTTTTGCTATAGTTTGTTGATATTAAAGTAGTGAAATACTTCAGCCATTGATGTCAGAATCTTAAAATATTCAGCTAAAATTCATGGTGAATACTTGACAGTCATTACCTAGCAAAATGTACTCCTGCACTACCATTACCACATGTGCTAACTTGCCAAATATCAAACTAGAGAAAGGTAAACATAACTATGAATCTAGAATTACCTTGAAGTCCTTCTAGTATTACAACTATTCATATAAAATAGAGTATGACCCAAATAGTCTTCAACGTTGCTGTGAATCCTTGGTATCTTGTGATCACTTTAGTTGGTATCACTTTAGTTGTGATCATTGGTATCACTTCAGTGATCAGTGAGATCTCTAGTGATTGGTAGCAACTAGACTTCTTACCCTATTTCTCTACCACAAAGTCACATAAATGTAAAATAGCTTGTTAGGCTATGTTGTAAAATAGCTCAGATATGGAATCGGCTGAAGTGTCAATACTGATGGGCAACTCCGGTTGTTCTCATCTCATTTGAAATCTAATAATTGTGTAGTGTCTTTTTCTTTTGTTTGGAACTTCTGTAAATATAAGTATTTCTTCGTGGATGAATTTTAACTTTGCCTATGATTTAGGCAGCATACTCATTATAATGGAAGTCGAGAAATTGCAAATGATGTATCTGCATTGCCATTTTTCAAGCTATTCCTGGTGACATTGACCTACTGAGATGATAAGATCACGATAAGGTTACTTAAGTGCTATAGCCTTGCTAGCAAATAAAGAAAATGCTGATGTTTCATGAGAGTTACTGTTTCCAAAGACTCTATGTCATATTACTACAGGGCATTAAAACTCCCCTATCTGGTGATACGGGGATGAAGATGGAAAAGAAACGTAGGGTTCCAAAGAGGATTAGATAAATGCTGTCAGCGGGTGGCTAAATATTCCATTAGGAGCCAGTGGACAGAGGCATAACTCACTGATAAGGCTGCGTGTGGAGTGATAAGCAGGACACGTGTCCAGGGTGGGGTCAGGGCGTGGCTCAGTAATTTGATAACTTCCAACATGGCTCACTCTCCCCACCTTTCCATGTCCGTACCTTAACCTTGCAACCTTCGCTCTTACTCCACAAAACTAATTTGACAGTATGTCTGGCTCCCATTCCACCCTTCACGTTTCATAATTAGCAACAAACTTGTTATGGCCTTATACATAAGTCAAATCTCTGCTATAACAAATCTCTAAAAATGGAAATGAAGGATAATCCCATAGTGACTATCCACGTAAATATTGTTATACAGTTTCGTTAGCATATTTAAATAGCTTTAATAATTTACTATGTATTACTCAATCTTTATAAACAGACATAAAACTTTAGACTCTACTGTAGTTTTGTAAAAAGAATTCAATTGAAGTTCTGAAGATTGAGTTTCTTTTCTGACACAGACCACTTTACAAGCTGATTTCATAGGCGGGCACAGAATTTCTTTATATTTATTTAACAAAGCATAAACAAACAAGAACTAGTTTTGAAGAAGGACGAGCTAGGGTAACAATTTTGAATATAAGTTTGAATAACAAATGCGTAAACAAGAATATTTGTGTAAACAAGAATGCCAAGATATGATGCAAAAAATAAATGATAACGACATAAGTAAAAATACAGATTCAATAAATACGAAGTATTTATGAGGGATATACAGGTAAATATTGGCCTTCATAGCGACGATAAAGTAGTGCATAGGAGTCCTTAAGCGTCATCAGTGGAGCCAGATAGAGCTTTGCCTTGAGAACAGCAATGCTGGATTAACTATTGTCTTTTGGCGTTCATGTTCATTACTAAGTATTTGGTTAACATGCACTCAAACGGGACTACCCCATTAATGCCAAATTGAAAGTACGTTAGATGTTGATAGTAGTTCGATGCTGAACAACTATACTTAAAAAAATAAACATAAAATGACAAATATAATATTACAATAAGAATTTCGTAATTAACTTTCTATTTAGGTAAAGTGGATATTAGATTTTTTTCAGATTGGTCGTCTCGCTCACTCAATCCTCACTTTTAATCTTTTGACAAGTTGTATCAGTTCTTTTTTAATAAATTTTTTTGGGTGAAAATGAAGGTATCAGCTAATGGCACTCTTTGGTATTATCGGAAGAAGAAATGTCCTTTCGAAAATGATACCATCAGAAAGTAGTAGATGTCTACAGATTTTATGTTCCAATATTGTTATAGTCTGGAGGAATAATAATGCAGTGAATGTTGTATGTAATCATCAGACTTAATAACTTTTGTGTTGACGTAACTGCGCTTTAAAGAGAAAAAAAATCATTACTCCAGTCCTTGTTTATAAGCAAATATTATGAACGGTTGAATAACAAATAAGTGTCCTGGGTTGTACAAACATATAGAATGACAGTTTTCATACTATTCTTAAAGCTGTCGTAAGTACACATGTGCTGTATAAAGTGCAAATGAAGAAATCCTTAAGTAAAATTGACAAAGACGATTTGCAGTACATATTTCAAAGAATTATCCTGTCAAATTTGTAATTGACTATTGGCTACATAACGAGTAAATCTAGTATCTGCAAAAGAGAACTCAAGAAGTAAAACAATGAATATATTCAGCTTCTAAAAAAATTCAAGAAAGCTATGCCGCAATTATAATGCAGGAGAGTGGATAGACTGTATGGAGAAAAGGATATTGGTTAAATATTTGAATTAAGAATTTGTATATATATGTTTAAAAATATTCACATCATATGTTACTTTATAACAATAATTACATATTTGAAAACAAAATTTAAACATCATTAGTGATTATTCATTTCTCTTCAGTTTATTTCATATAATCAATCTCAAATGTTTGGAATGAGAAAATCTTTACCTTGAGTAGACAATGATGTTAAAAGCTATTACGCAACAAGAAATTGAACAAATTAAAAGAAAAAAATTGCAGATAAGTTGTTAGCATTGTGCTAGGTAATGATAATCAAAACTAATTTCTAATAAAAAACAGAGTATGATCTGTTGCATTTTATGGATTATATATATATGTACATCCACATCGTACTAAATATCAGATGTTTCAATCAAGGTAAATTTTATATTCAAAATTGTAATCTACCTTCCTCCCTTTTTCAAAACTAGTACTCATTTGTTTTGGCTATATGAAAATAAGACTTCTGTTTCTTCTGGCTACGACTGTTTCTCTTACAACGTGTACCAACATTTACAGTAATCACCATCGTCTCAAGTCAGTCAACAATTTTGTATACAACTAGGAGTTTATGGATCGGAACTTAGGCTCACTGGGAAAGGCACAATTACGGTATAATTACAACATATGTTTTTATTTCCTAGCCATATTGTTTTATAGCAATATTGTTTTAAAAGTCTTTAAGAAGTGTTAAGCAAATTAAAATTAGAAACAAAATTTACTAGTTAAAAAAACCAGTTTTGATTTTAGTACAGGTTGATGGGGTCATACTTAATTATAAACTTAAGGTGAAAAATTACCATAGCAAAAATAGCAGAACAGTGATAGCATTCAGTTCACTACCATGACTCATGCGATGAATACTTGAGAAGGTTATGTAACACTTAGAAACTAAATCCAGAGTGAGCGCTGAACCGATACGGTTCATGTCTTGTAAGAAAAAGAAAAAGAAAGAATAATATTATTTGAATATTAACCGAAACAGAACACTTGTATCAGATGAGAAACGATCAATTCTGTGAGGATATCATTAGAATAAGGACGACTAGTATTTAAAATTACTTAAGTACTGAATTCTCCAGTTCTGAAACACCTGTTACTATTCTGCCTCAACAGAAATTCTGAAGTGAAACATGATTTTTTTTTAAAAAACAGATTCATGTTTTTGGAAATGATAGGCATAAACATGTACGAAATTTTAATAAGAAAACGACTCTTTTCGTAGATAGTGTTCTTTATTTTTTGTACTCACTGCCGGCAGATAAAGATGTAGAACAATATAAAGTGTTTAAAATGCGTTGCTATTCTATAAACCTTTATATATATGAACACTTGTATACAAATTTAAATTATGAGTAAATACCACATGGTAACTGAATGCACTATATATATATATATAAGTAGTTCACAACGGAAAAAGAAAAATAGATAAAAACACACACAAAAAAAGACTCACAACGATATTTTGACATTCATTGTCATCGGGCAGAAGTAGTCTCTTTGACCAGCTGAAGCTATATATATATATATATATATATATATATATATATGCTCATATGCTGGGTGCAATTGTCAGGGAGTTTTTTCCTATACCTTCTTCTTCCTCCAGTACTTCTTCAGTCTTTAGTGAGGCACCTTCCATTTCCTATCGCAAACCTGCTAATCTTCAATCTATCTTTTCTCACATCTATTCTAAGCCTCCTAAAACTGCTGGTGGTATGGTTCAATGTGGACGTCGTGGATGTCTTACTTGTCCTATTTTCAATCCTGTTCCTTCCTTTACCTCTTTCCATAGTAAATGCACCTACCCTATCACTCACAAGACCTCTTATATCTCTGGTAACAGCGTTTACCGTTTGGATTGCACCCAGTATGATTTCTTTTATGTGGGTTTAGCTTCCACCAAGCTAAGCCTGCGTAAATAATCACAGGTCGTCCGTTGGCAAACGCAGTGACCTTCCCGTTGCTACTCACGCCAGTTCTCACGGAATCAGTTTCAATTATTGTTTCCGTGTACAGGTCCTGAGGCAGATTGATGAGACTAATTCGAAAGTCACTCTGAGAGCTTCAAAAGAAGCACTTGTCTTCTGGGCGGTGATCTGCTCCTGGGCTTACCTCAATCGTTGATTGTTCCTTTATTTTTTAATTTATTTTAATTATTTTTTTTCTATAAGTTGCTATTAGTCTTTAATGTTATTTTAGTTATATGTTTTCATTCTTTTTTTTTTATTTGAATTTTATTTCTTTATCTTCCTTGTATCCCTTCCCTCCGAAAGTTGGCTGCACTGTTTGAGTGCTTCGGTTTGAACGCCAAGCCAGTCGTTATCAGCCTTTGGAGTGATTCACATCTACTCCTGACGACGAGGACACCGAAATATAGTATTGAGTTCGTGGTTTCTTTTCTGTGTGTTCTTTTGAAAATTCTAGTTTATATATCTATATATACAAAACTAAAGTTTATCGGGACTCGGTCAATTCTTCAAGTTCAAATTAAACTCTCATTGCTAACGTTTCGCTCGGTCTTTATTTAAAACCTTTTTCATAGGCAGAAGTATACATTTTGAAACAGAAAAACTAAGTATCACATTACAAATTATTTCACAAAGGAAAATAATATGTGGATTTTAACAACTGTAGTCTGAATGAACACGTGACACTGTGTCACAGGAAGGGGCGGCTTCCTAGTCGGTAATTGCCGTTGCGCCTACAACTTGTTTGTTTTCTCTCTCTTTTTTCTCCAGTAGACGTATTGTCCTTAAGTTTAGGAGTTTGCAAGTGTGTTTCCTTACTCTGTGTACTACTCTTTTTCGATTATGAAATCATATATATATATATATATATATATATACCACAATAAGAAATGGGAAAACAAGACTAAGATCTTTCAACCGTAACAAGCGGTCTTCGTCAGAATCAAAAACCAACTTCTGACGAAGACCGCTTGTTACGGTTGAAAGATCTTAGTCTTGTTTTCCCATTTCTTATTGTAGTTTGATCATTGATTGTTGTTTCACGTGTTTATGTGAAATCTTTATATATTATATATTATATATATATATATATATATAATTATCTTTAATGAATTATATACCATACAAGACTAGTGATAGAGAATAATTGAATGAGAAGATAGCGATAGACGTATGGTCTTTATTAAGTGCATAATTTTAATGATAATTAGAA
Organism: Hermatobates lingyangjiaoensis; assembly: GCA_026182355.1. NCBI lineage: Eukaryota > Metazoa > Arthropoda > Insecta > Hemiptera > Hermatobatidae > Hermatobates > Hermatobates lingyangjiaoensis. The sequence continues at coordinate 2,517,435 of JAPFBL010000001.1, read as the reverse complement.
GACATTACATAAGTATCATAGAAAGTTATACAAAAACGTTATTTAATCTCCGTCTGACTTCCATTCCGTCAATCAGTAAGTCACTAACCTTTTTGTTAATGTTAATGATGCAATCATTTTTTTACATGTTACGTAATAACTAAGAAAATGTTTGTTAATATTAAAAAAAAATTATTTTTCACTTATGATAGAATTATTTTAAAATATAATACTCTATGACATTATTTAAAGATTAGGGACTAATGGATATTCTAAAATATATATTAAATTTAATAGAAAATGAAGTCTGAATATATGGAAATAGGGTTCCCCATAATTGATTCCAATTAATGGTTGAACAATCTATTATTCAAATAAAAATATTAAAACAATAGTCTAGGAAAAAAATGGAAAACATAAATTACCATTTTATTATAGTACTGCGTACATCACAAACGGTTTATACATGGTTTAGAGAGGCTAAAAAAATGAACATTTTTACAAGTATAAAGAAACAGGACCTTTTCTTGTTATTTCCCATGGCTGATCATTATATTAATCCACTCAGTTTTTTTTTAACCTGATGGAGTACATATGTTGATCTCGAGGCGACAATTTATTAATTCGAGCTGTAATCACTACCCGTTACACCTTAAGTATTACTGCAATTTGTTTTATATGTAAATAATACTTGTAGTTATGGTAAAAATATGTCTTTTAGAAACACATTTTTGATGTTATTCTCAAATTAATTCTCAAATTCTCAAAATAATGCAAATACCTCAGAACTACTAAAATTTTCGTAGCCTTCAACCTTAGAAATCATTGGATTATATTTACAATATAATATAATTATGATTTACAATCATACGTCAATAGTAATAATGATACAATTAAATTTGGTATCATTAATCTTATTGAATGAATAATAATTTCCTTTAAGCGCTCTAAAAATATATATATTTATCTAACTAATTATTATTTCTTTTTTTTACTAAAAAATACACAATATTTCTGTAATTATGTAACTGTTTGCTTGAGGTAATTACTGAGAAATACTTTTCTTGGGTTAAAGAGAAGGAAAAGAGGGTCTGGGTCTTAATAAGGCCGAGAAATTTGCGCCCACTCAAAGACTGACGTTTGCGTTTCTTGCTTAAACGAATAAGTCTGATCCTATTATAAAGGGATCTTCAGAACGGCGCTATCTTGTGAACAGAGCTTTTTATTCTACTCTGCCTTGCAAAACCCCCTAATTAAGTAGCTTGAAAAAAAAATATATTATTCTTATGAAAATTTTACTGGTATTAATTAAAACAAATTTCTAATTTCATATTCAATATTAAAATATTACATATTCAATTTTGGATTAAAAAATTTCTTTTGTTCACTGAAAGTAATTTTGGTATCTAATTACAGATATTAAATAAATGTATACTTCATGCAGATATTGTTCAACAACATTACATTCACAGCTCTCTGATTGCTTTTGGATCCTCGTTAAGAAATGGTATACAGAGAACATTTTGAAGAGTGTGCCAAAACCTGACCAACTGGATGTGTATTTACCTGATATAACTACTTATATTTCGCTAATATTTACTGCAGTCACAGTATATATGGTCTTGTGACTGGTGACTTCACCTTTCAAACAACATTCCTATCATCAGGGGACATTTACAAGTTGCAATTGTAAACACGTAAATCAGAACGCAAAAACGTTATACAATAAATCATACATGTAATCATACCTATAAAGAGAAACAAGTAAATAAAAAGAATAGTGTAAACCGGTATGAACTGTTTGGATGGACGAATTATATGAAAAATGAAAAGAAGTAAAAGAGAAAGTGTTAAAAATAAACACATCTGTGTGTAAGTTCATAGAAGGCGTTCTTAAAGATTTAGGTCTAAAGAAAATTAAACTTTTATACGCCAACGTTTCGGCAAAAATTGCTTGGCATTTTCAAGGCTAAAAAACAATTTATTAACGACTTAAGTAGTGCAAAACAAATACAACCATAGAATATAAACCAATAGAACCTAAAACAAAACAAAAACCAACCATCAAACACCAAAAAAGAAATGTTTGTTTTTTTTTTGGAAATTTTTGATTGATAGTCCGTGGATGTGTTTGTTTTTCACTACTTATGTCGTTAATACATTTTTTTAGCCCTGAAAATGACAAACGATTTTTGGGGAAACGTAGTCATATAAACAGGAGTTTAATTTTCTTTAGACCTATGTCCTTAAGAATTCCTTCTTTGAACTTAATAAATCAGTGGTCGAGAAGCCATATCAATATTTGAGTAAGTGAAGAAAGTAATATATCAATATATATACAAGATAAGATACACAATTAATATTGTATGAAATGGAATGAAATCAAAGTTACCAAATGTATATAAGAGTGAAAGGATAAAAGTAAGAGAGTGTAAGTATTCACAGTGCGTGTTTTCGACGATCTTGGTCACGGACGGGCTTCAGGTTATGCGAATGGCCTTATTAATTATATTAATTATAAGTCTGACATTCTTAGAGCAAGCCACAGACATTTTCTGAATTTTTTGACAAAGGAAGCTGCTTTTGATTCACACGATAGTTGCATGTTCAAACAAGTGGAATGAGTTTTATCGCTCCTCCCTAAGGATTCCTCTTTATAAACTGGTAGGGAATAGGATGAGACATATCTATTAATGATTTCATTAAAATGTTTCCTGTGGAAGATACAATGCTGATATTTTCATTATTGACAGAAACAAGAATGTTATTGGAACCTAAAGGGAATGCATGGAAATGTCTCAGATTTGAAACTAACGATATTTACTCTGCGTTCTGCGTTTTGATAAATCTATGATCTGGCAGATTCAGTATGGAATATACTGTAAGTCCACTGACACAGAACTACGCATTAATAAGATAGAAAACACCCAGATAGAACTAAGCATTTAACTGTAGCATCTTCTGTGAGAAGAGGTTTAACCCATTGAAGGAAATGGCCAAAAATTCAATACATAATATTGGCTCATTATTAATCTTTATAGTTATTAGTCATTGCACAACAGGGCCTTTAGAGAACATTTAATTGTCTCTATTAGGTAATTGTCCCCTAATTATAGGAAAGCTATCGCAATTATGCTATGTTTACATGGAATGTGTAAAACATCAGTCACGTCATAAAATCGTACATTTGGGGACTAAAGTAAAATTGAAACAATACGTAAACAATAAGTAAAATATATACGCTATGGATTTTCAGTAATTAAAGAGAAAAATTGATGTATAAAAACTGTATTCTACAAAGTGAGTCTTTGACTACTTCCCAATACATTCAAGTAGATTAAACACAGACTAGTGTGTTTATGCTCAATACAAAGAAGTCCTTGTCACTTTTCCACACTTTTTTTGACCGCCTTGATGTTGCTGAGAACTTTTTCCACGTACTGCCTTCTTGAACAAACCAAGCTAATGGAAAATCAAAATCAGGGTTGTGTGGATGATAGGATAGTATCTTCCGATCATTTTCTAAATGACATCTTGTGTCAGCTGGAAGAAGAGGAGGAGAGTTAGCATTATTGTAGGCAATCCGGAATCCAAAGAAAAGCCAACATCCGCATTTTCTTTGAAACCTCAGTTTCTTCTTTTTCCTCTCAGTGTCACTTTATTCATCCACATATATGAGTAGCATAGATTATTGTATATTGTCCTTTTAAATAATCATAAATAACTTGCCAATCCATAAGATGTTTAACAGGACTTTTCTCGCTCATGCTTGTGTGATAAATTTCTATCGGACAGGTGAGCTGGTTGATTGTATTCCATAGTTTGCTTTTGGTCTTTGATTGGAAGTGGTGGTCCAAGTTTCATAATACGTTAAATACAGACTGGCAACTTTGCTTTTAATATGGTTCTTTTAAGACTGTATAAACAATGAGTCTTATTTTATAGTGTTGTCCTTTTAACTCTTTCGTCATCCTTCTTGCACCTGCTTTACTGTACTTGAGAATGTTGTCGATAACGTTATTAAATGTGCCAACACAAACTTATACAGGGTTTGCTATATGTACTTAGTTCTTACGAATAATTCGGGTGCCAATAATGGGCGTTCACACTTCAACTGGACGACCAGCAGGTTGCTCGTTAGTTACTCAGGTTTGTCTGACATTGAACTATTCGACTTACTTAAGATTTCGGCTCCTCATACAACTGTCACCATAAGGTCATATAATTCTACAAAATATTTCTCTATTCTTTTTTTTTAGCTAAATAATGTTTGAATACTCAGAAATCAAAAACCAGATCACCGAACGTTGTTCAACTAATGCTGAAACGACTAGATACGAAACACTATCGATATATGTAATACTGAAATTGTATACAAAACAATATTTCTCTGGACTATGTTCAACTCATCGTAGTAATCACAGCATGATGTATAAAAGTAACTAATGCCTACTACAAATTGTTGCATCTCTGTGCTGATTTATCTGACAATTTTTTTGTATAAACATAAGAATAGAAATACTATAACTAAAATTATTTCCAAGTAAATACAGAATGGACGGCAAGTTCTCATTTATAACATCAATCTGTTTATAATAAGTGCCTCAATAACTCTTAGAAAACAAACTAAATTTAATTTATCTTTTGAATTGTATAAATATTTGTGAGATCATTATTTATCTCACATGATCTATTATTTAATAAATGTTAATTCAGTAATAAGATTATTTGATAATATGGGGTCGACATTTATTGGTTAAATTACTAAGTTCTTTAAAATTAGTGTGGCTTCAAACATTCAAGAAACCGGATCTGTCAAATTAAGAATATATATTCAGAATTTTCTGAAGTTGAATTAGCTAATTAATTAATAAAAAATCATATTCAAGTCATTGCATTATGTAAACAGGTTTAGTTATAAATTAATTTTCTTTGAAATCCAGATTTATATTTAACAAGCAGAAGATTACTTTTTCTTGGTCATAATCTCCCATCAACATAATATAAAAACAGGATAGGCTTTTTTTCTGAAAGAGGACTAGTTAGTGTCTGAGCTCGAAACGTGAACTTAGCTGGCTGACCTGTCACAGTGACAAAAGAAGGAGCCCGCGTGAGTACAAAAAAAAAAATCATCCCCAACCTGCTGTAACTCAAAACTACACAGTGCTACGTACGTGTTATGGCAAAAACTACCCTTCTCTGACAGCGACACTCGATACTGTCAACAGAATGGCAGTAACTGTGATCTTCATCTCGTATCCCCAATCTCGAGGGCGCTCCTTATCAAGCAATGGGTGTCCATTCTAGATATTCACTACATTAACCGAAACAGGTTCATTTTCTTTAGTATTGGAGGCATCATTACTTGAAATAATGTTTCATCTAACCCATACTTCAAAAATTTTCTATTACTACCTTTATGGAAACACAACTCTGGTGAATTTCGGCATCATCGTTTAATCATAACTTCTTTTAATCGTTAATATTTGTTATCAGCAGCTTTAATATATATTAAGCAAAGAGTTTTCCCTTTAACAAACCAATGAATCATTTATTTTAATTTGATGTCAAAATTATGGTTAAATTTATCTTATCATTAGGATATAATTGTTGTAAAAGAATAGATCATTTATGTAATTGACCAGTGCAAATCAAATGATTAAGTTTCATATTGAGATTGTCTACTCCACAAGACATCTGGATGCTACGAGAGAAGACTTGAGTAGTTATTTTATTCTCATTGACTCATCATATTTAAATGTAATGTGGAAGTTACGTTTTCTTGTTTTTCAGCATAGGGAAGCAATATCTCGGATTGCTTATATTATATTCATAAGCCTTAGCTTCAAGATCCTAGAATATATATATAAAAATGTGTATCTCAAATTTTTTATTTTAAAATTTTTGTTAATTTCATTTTGTTTCTTAGATATGTCTCTCATATAAATTTCATATTAATAAATTATTAATGTAAAAAGTTATTTTAATGTTAAGCAAACAATTACTTCTTTTTGAATTGGTAATAGGTCAGAGATGTTATAGTAACTGGTACATTAATTTTAAAGAAGAGAGTAAGAAGACTCAGATGTAGGTTTCTTTACTTATATTTAGATATTGTAAGAGAGCGCGTGTATTACGCCACAGCTGTGCATGATCTGGGATACATTTTTCCATTTAATCGCGTCCTTTGACCTCTGTTTACCTACAGTGAGACCAGCGCCTGGTCAAAGTTAAACAAAAAGCCCTTTACTTTTTAATCATAAAAACCACGCTAGCCATCAGCAATTTGAAGAATAACTTCATCATTATTACTTGATCGAGTTTTATATCAGATCAAACATTCATCTGAAGTGAATATAACACATCTAGTGGAGTAGACGTCCAGTCATCTATATCAGTCACCTATATCAGCCTTTTTTCCTGTAATAGGTCTTCTGTGTTACTTCATAATGTTATCTGTATCATCCCATACTGTTTAGTCAGTAACTAATTTTACCTTTATTATAAGTAAAAAACATTGCATAATGGATGCATTAAGCACCAGACTTATCTAAATATAAGCCTCAAAACAACTCATAATTTATATGATAGGACCATTAAATATATACACAAGACATAAACACTTGAAAGATGCATACCCGACTTCTTTGAAATAGAATGTTCCCGTTCACGTGCTGTATAATCAAACAGTGTTTTCTCCCAAGTCAAATAATCTTTTTGTTTTTCACAATTTACTCCATAAAAGAAAGTGAGTCACAAGGACTCATAACTCTCTTATACTTCTAGCATATAAGAATCTATTCAATATGTCACAGCCTATTGTACTGCATTGGGTATTTTTTCCTAAAGCTGAAGTCCTGTCATAGCCTACATATATATTCAGCAACATATAAATGTCCTAAAGTTTTGGTAAAAGGGTGGAGAATGCGTATCAACAAACAGACAGGTGTTCATGTAACATTCATACTGTGGAAGCATACACGTGTTCTTCAGTATTTTTAAACAGCGTTCCAATTTCCTCAATTTACAAACTTCATGCACTTAGCAACTAAATCTTAACAGATACCTTTCTACATCTTTGATTTCTTAAGTCAAAAATATAGAACTAAAATGGACCTACAGACTTCTACTTCACTTACTCTTTCAATGTTCAGTGTTAACAGCTATCAGTATTCCATTCATCTACGTGACGGAACAATATATTCAACGGTAACATAAGCTTGTAATTGAGTTATGATAAGGAGCAAATTAGTTTTGAATTGCTAGACGACACATTTCATAATTTTGTTTGTAGTCATGTGTTCATTTTAAGAAGTGCAACCACTGGATAATTTTTGCTTTCATCTATTCTTATGTTTTATCTATTTTATCTATTCTTATAATTGGATATTTATCTTTATCTTTTGGATATTTGGATATTTACTATAATGTTTGCTTAAAAAATAAATGATGAAAGAAGACTCATTTATAGCTCACATGAAAAATATAGGACTACATGTTGGGATTGAAGGTAGAGTCACCGGATTAGGCTTGAGAATTCTGACCGTGACATCTATTTCAGGAGATTATGGTAATCGCAGCTCTCCCAATTTGTCAAGGCTAACTCGGCTATACACGGAGGACTAGAAAAACTGACATTTCTAAAACATCAAATAGTAAATACATCTTAAGTAACATCCTCACTATATTAATGCTGTTTTCGATTTCTCAAAGATATTCATGAAATCTAATAATGAGAAAAAAGAACCGTTTCAGAAAAAGTATAGCAGTATATGCCATTATCATGTAAAAACAAAAAATGCTGCACAGACAGATAAACTGACACCAAAGTTGAAGCACATGGAGCAAATGATATTGGGTTTTACCTAGGTTTATAATTGAGTAATTAAAAAACGTAGACCAATAGAATATTTAACTGTAAGGTCAAATATACGTTTTTTTTCTCATATGTTATTACAAATACTTTTATTTACATTGTTACCATCGTCATTATTAGAATATTATTAACACTTTGTTATATTTTACCTTCATATCAGTCTGCTTCCCATTATCTTAAGGGTTTTTTTCATTTCTTTTACTATCCTTCTATGGTGTCAAATATCTGGTCAATTGACACTTGATTACTAACCTAATATTTTTCTCCTAATAAAGACGGTTGTTGAAATATTGAGATCAGTTAAGTTAGTTCGTTTTCTGTCCTCTAGGATCCCTGTTTTTTTTCAATTTAATAAAATGACTTAACAGAAAGAAAACATACAAGACATCAAAGCACCTCATTACCATATTTGATGGCGATGACATCAGGTAAAAATACTTTCCTTGAAATTTCTCATACATTATATATATATATATATATATATATATGATCAAACCACAATAAGAAATGGGAAAACAAGACTAAGATCTTTCAACCGTAACAAGCGGTCTTCGTCAGAGTCAAAAACCCAACTGTTGGGTTGGAAGATCTTAGTCTTGTTTTCCCATTTCTTATTGTGGTTTGATCATTGATTGTTGTTTCACGTGATTATGTGAAATCTGTATATATATATATATATATATATATATATATATATAGGAGAAGAGAGAGAGAGAGAGAGAGAGAGAGACAGACAGACAGAGACAGACAGAGACAGCGTAGTTTTGTTCCAGAAGTGGATGATGTTTTGAGTCTGTCGCATATTAAGGCGTATTTGTGATTTATATATATATTAGTAAAGACTGTGAGCAGTTTTTCATGTAAGTATGTGCAAAAAAACTTAATGGGAATTTAATGAATTGTTAATTTTTGTGAAGATTATCCTGTATTATCCTAATTTTTCCCAGGTGTTTATTCCCTAATGTCTGGAGATAGTGGTAGCAGTGTCACCACGCATGAAATGATACCCCAGGGTACCGAAAAATAACAAGTATTGTAAATTGTGAGGTAATGAAAATAATAAAGAACGGATCATGGGAGAAATAAGAACTAAGAGAAAATATATAAATACTTATTAAAAATGTATTAACAGAGAATAATTAATTGAAACATTAATTCAGTAAATAATTATATATTAATAAAAGGATTATAAATAAGGAATAATTAAAAATTAAATAAATATAAAAAACAAAAAATTAACAATTTAACATTAGGCTGGGTTGAAATTGTGCTGAGAGTAGCCAAATAAGTGCTTCTTCAAAGACTCTTAAGAGTTACTTATCTACTTTGACATTGTAGCTGTTTTGCAACAAGAATTCTGAAACAGGTAAGGCTTTGAAAATTCGGTGTGAATGGCAACGGGAAAGCTAATGTGCATGTCAAGATGTTCTCTATCTGTTTCTTCCTATCCTGGGTGTCGCTGTTTTTCGTCCTTTTCAACATGAGTAAATTGTTTGGTTTTTCTCATACAACACCCTCTCTGAAGACCAACAGTTTTAAGATATAGCTTTTTCACTTCTTTTTTCAAACAGCAAGCCAAACAAACACTTCAAAAATAGAGAGAATTTTATACAGTTCAACTAGTAAGAAGAAAGTGAACGGGTTTCTAACCAGATTATAGGCTGGTAAAAAGTAATCAGTAAGAGGAGAAACTATTTATTTCAGTGAGAGAAAAATGTTGTCAGGACAAAATGATTGGAAATCGCGAGCGTTTTTCTTCTTATTGTAGTTTCAGTTATTAGTTGAATTATAGTATGTGCATATGTAATAAATGAAAATAAGGAAAATAAATTAAAGATATCACAAAAATGCTATATCACAGATGTTTCAAGTGCTACTGTCTATTACCACTATCGTTGTATTCAGGTGAATAGATGTGAATACAAGCCTGTCCACATGAAATTTTCAATTTTCAGTTTCAATAAATAAATAAGTTATTTATCTTACTTTACGTTCATAACTATTTTTAAAAATAGCCATGAGACTTTTATACAGTTTGTCAATTTACAACTTGACAAACATTACCAAATATTTTTATGATTGCACCCAACATCTGATTTGTGATAATTCAGCAGTTGTCTTATATTGCTAAGTATTCATAAAAATCTAGAGATCTATTGTCGTAATACAACATTCTTTCTCTATCAACAAACGATAAACCTGTATCAAAAACTTGTCTTTGTTGTTCCATCCTAAATGTCTTTTTCAAATGTTTTTCTAAAATATACATTATATCATATAGAAGGTCTGAATCTGAATTGACAAAATATTCTGTTTTTTAAAAAAAGAAAAAAACTAATGCTAACAATACTAAAGCGTTTGCACCACTAATATCTGGAGTGTCTTATATTACCATAAAATGTTATATGTGTATATAACATTTAATGATCAAACCACAATATGAAATGGGAAAAAAAAGTCTAAGATCTTTCAACCGTAACAAGGGGTCTTCTTCAGAGTGAAAAACCCAACGACCTATTGTTACGGTTGAATGATCTTAGTCTTTTCTATTCTCAATTCATATTGTGACTTGATCATTCATTGTTATTTCACGTGTTTATGTAAAATCATGTATATATAACATATGTAGAAACTGAGTTTCTTATTTAACTTTTACTACATATAGTTAATTTATGAATGCTTAACATCTACGCTACAAAACTTGTGGACTATTGTGTTTCTTTCTTCTTATGCCATTGCGCTAACATGTCCATTGTTATTCAAGTCATAATATTTGAATAACTTTTAGGAGATGACTGGAGACATATTAGGAGATGATTTTTTTAAATTCTGATATGATTGGTATGCAGATCCTTACATTACATTAACTGTTACTAAAGATATTTTAATTTAAATTAACAACTGATTTTCACATCTTAATACGATCAAATAATTAATCTTTTATATATATATTTGTGTGCGTGAAGTTAGATATATGGTTGGTTGGTGTATATTTTAAAATTATTAAGTCAATGAAAATGTTTAAAACAAATTGTATGACGTATTTTCTAACGAATATTATAATTTTTTATTAAATAATAGGAAGTGAAAAATTTGGTCAGAATCAATTCAATTAATACATTTGATAAAAATAGAACAAATGTTTAAGAATTTAGGATTAGATAGGTTGTGATATGTAGGTAAGGAAAGTGGCACATTAGGAAATGATATATTAGATTTGTGGAACATTAGTGAGAAACAATTGTATAATGAAACCAAATAGGGTTCTATTGTCAGAATGTTTTGTAGTGGTGCTGTGGACACGGTCTCGACAAGGGAAACACGATTCCGTTGCATAACTTGACCTTTGTGGGCTTCCTTCACAGTGAGCCTCGCCAACACATGTATAAGCCTAAGCATTGCATCATTCCCCTACCACCACGCATTCATTAACTTGCATGTATTCACATCAAATTATTATTCAAATATATAATAATTGACAATAGCTAGAGGTAAGTATGTTATTGATGTAGTTTAATCAAGAGAAATACATCTATTCATGTGCAAAAGTCATATCTAAATCAATTTTTGGGTTAGAATATGGGATAATTTATTCAAGTAAGGTCACCATAATATATATTGATAATTAATTGAATATTATATGGCTACAAGATTAATCTTGACCATTTGTGTCACTCCGAAATTATAGCAATAGTTGTCGAAATAAATTCACTGAACATAATTGAGGGAATTTAAAGCCCGGAAAATTATGTTTCTAGTCATTAAGGCACGGAAACATTTCTTATATGGCACAAGCTTTTGATATAGTATTCTTAACATGATTCAAGATATATATACAGTAAGTATATTTAGCAAAATTAAAATCATTTGAAAGTAAAAAAAGGATCATTTATTTTATCATATAAATAAATAAAACACCAATTCAAGTTATATACACAAAAAATATATTTAAAAAAAAAACTTGTAAATTGAAATATTCAATTTATTTACCTAACATAAAATAACAATAATGAAAGGAATGTTTTTTTTATAATATTACCTTAGAACATTCGTATTTTATCTAACAGTTGTGTTCAAGATTGTTTTTAAAATTATTCATTTTTAACCTCTAATGTAATAGTTTATTATATATTTGTTATATTTATTTAAAATACATTTGCACTACTGTCATCAGTAAGCACGCAAGCCTCTGGGCTACTCTGGATCCATGCCTTTACTTTATTACCAGTGTTTATATTTTGCAAATTTAAATTATTAAATTAATATTAAATATTAATGTTAAATAACAAAAACACAATTTTGCTACATTTATATATAGTAAATTTGCACTGCTGTAATCGGCGAGCACGCAAGACACTTGCTACCCTGGCTCCAATTTTGAGTATATAGTGATAATTTTCTTTTACTTAACATTATTAAGGTTAATAAATAATATATATATAATTTCAGGTCTCTATCTCCACTGAAAATGGATGAACAAACAATCAAACTCACGAACTTTGTACATAGAGGTAATCATTCTATTAACCAAAATTTAAAATCTATTCAATTATTAGCTACTATCCAAAAATTATGAATGGTTGGTTCCTTTTCCTCTCCCCTATCAACTGCTCTTATAGTCTACTGATGACATGTAGTTTTTGCAATCTGTCCGAAAACTATATCTGAAACACTATTCAAACATGAAAATCCTGTGATTTAAATTGAAATTACTCCATTACTTTTACTTTGTTTATTTAAGTCATAAAAATATGTATAATTAATGTATTATATACATAACATTATGTGTATTACTGTCCGTGTGATGGTATTTACACTAATTGTATGAGAATTCACTGTACTCCAGGGATCATGTATGCTATCATGCTGTGAAACACAAACTACAAACAAAAATGAATTTATTAATCCAAAGATTTTTCAGAAACCATTTCTATTTACATTTTTAGAGCAATTTGATACTACCAGGCGCCATCTGCAGGAAGTTCATTAGAAATCAGGAAAAGATATATACTTCATGATAACACAAAACAGTAATTTTTATTAAAAAAAATGTGATTAAATATTCATTTGGTTTTGTCCTTAAGAGAAAAAGTGTGAATAGTTGTGTAATCTGGTTGAATCTTTTGCATAATTAATCTAGATTGACTTAATGACGATATTTACATAATTTCTGCACAATACTAATATTTCTATTGAGTTATCTGGTTGCTAAACACGACTCATATGTATGAAAGTTATTCAATAATTAAAAAGGAACATTTGTCTGAAGAAAGAACGGTTTTTGTTAGAATTAAAAACACTCAAACACTCTTTGAAATGTTCTAATATAATTATTTATGTTGAGATAATATAAAAACTGGACCTTTCAACTTTTCAATGTTGCCACATGTCCCCTTCAACAATAACTTGCTTGCCCCAATGGGCCTTCAGCTTCTTATAATGGCTGAAAAGAATTCTCTATCTAAGTGTTTCAATCAATTTCCTAAAATATTTTTAGGATCTACACTATTTGTTAACTTCTTTTTACTTAATGCCTCCTTCAGTGGACCAAAGCAATGCAAATCAGATGGTGCTGAATCAGGGCTTTAAGAGAGATAAGACAATACCTTCCAAACCATTTTATCGACAGGTTCACGCCTTTGTTGAGTAGTCCGAGAACGTGCATCTCTTGCTGAAGAATCACACCTCTTTTCTGAGATCCGTGATTTTTCTCTCTCATGACTCGATTCATATTGCTTAAAAATATATCTGAGCTGTATTAGCTGTTTATTCTGTTTGTAATGCCCTGTTCTTTGAGATAATTACAAAACTGCACCTTCCTCATCCTTCAACAATTTTTTCTTTTATTTATTATTTTTATTTATTATTTTTTCATATTTCCTATTTCAATTTAATTATAAATTGATTCCTGTCTACCTTATTCTATGTGACCGAACGCGCATGCGACATTGTTGGTCTCTTACCAACTCTGAACCAGTGAACTTGGTTTCCCTGTCTTACCTCTCCTGAAGACTGTTCAAACCAAGAATTAAAGACTGTAGGTTTCTTTTTGTACAATCAACTACAATATATTTGTCCGTTTCGGATCGTATTTTCATCGAAAAAATTATATATATATATCTTAGTTAAAGGTATTTTTTTTTTAAAAATAGACAAGATGATTGTTGGGCTTTAGTAAATAGAGCAAGGTTATGATGAAGACTGCAGGGGTTGTTGGGAAAGAGGCTGTTTGATGGTAACTCACTTAAGTGAGATTTGTCGAGAGCGAAGAGCGCGTGCCGTGGTCCAGCCTGCAGCCGCGATATCATCTCCCTCCCCCTGCTGCTCTTATCTACACCAGCCAAACCATTAATTTAATATCGTAATTAATTCAGCCCTTGTGGACACTGGGAATACTTTTTATCATTTAATCCATTTTGAAAAGGACTTAACGAAATTGATCCTCAAACAAACATACTTATCGTTATTCGCAGAGTAAGTCGTTTCCACTGCACGTTCCTTTAACAACACATGCAATCTAATCATACTGAATATGCAAAGACATAGAAATTAATCTGTCCTGTGGTTTGCTTCATATTTGTTCAGTTAAATATTTACACTATAAATTGAATCATCCAGCTCTTTGATGATTTCTTTTAAAACTAATTTAACAGTAACTAATTTCATTTGTAATATGACTTCTGGTTTTATTCGAAGTTTACTTTCCTCAAAAAGGGACAATGTTATTAATTAAGAGAAACTAGAAAAGCATTTGGTTTTCATTAACATTGAAATATAACAATAGTTAAATATTACTCACACAGTTTAATCAGGATATAATAAAAAAAACTAGTAAAAACATTGACACATTTTGTATTTATAAAATTCCATTCAATGAAATTTAAAGTATGTAAATAATAACAGCAATTTTATGCAAGGAAAATATATTGCTAAGTATCTTAGAAGTGCTCTATTTAAAGTATAAATGTCTTGTTTCAGTTTCTATCACTTCCTCCAACAATTAAATGTATGTTGCAAAAAGTTAATTATGGACAATATGTTACCAAAGTAAATTTATACTGTAAAGAACCATTAAAAAACATTGCCAAATTAGTGTAAAATTACACGAAAATAAAATTAACTATAGATTCATAATTGATTTTGAAAGCAGACCTTGCATCATATGTGTTTTGATAGAATCTGTGTCTTCCTGAAGAGTTTTCAGCACTCTGTGCTGTGCTGAATGATTTTCACTTTACTTATTTGCAGTTTTTTATTTTTTTAAATATACTATTGAGCTCTATGATAGTTACACTATTTCTGAAATGATAGAGTGGTTAGTCATAAGGATACGGAGAGTTTTTTTGTCAATACCTGAATTCAAGAGGACATGCAGTCGCTAACAATAATAAGAACAATCCTAACAATCGCAAAAGTCCATTATCATCAATAACACAGAAGATTGATAAGATAATTATGAAACATTAATAAACTTGGAGAAAGATGTTGCTTTATGACAGTCGAAGGGAAATAATACTGGAAACAAGAAGACCAGGTGTATGTCCTCGCAAGAAAATGTGTAATTTGTTTACAAAAGAGGCTCAGGAGGGTGAGAAGAAACCTATAAAATAACTCCAGACTTTCCGAAAACCGACTTTTTGAGCCGGTTTTATGAAGAGGCGACAAAAATATGGACGAAGACTGATCTGGGAGGGACAGTGGTGTCGTTTTTATGCAACTCTGAAATAGAAAGGATCACAAGATCAGTATAAAAGTTGCAGCAAACCTGATTAAGAGTGGCAAAGACCTATGGGTATTCCAAATTGTTCACAGACTTTTCTGAATGAATGTGCGAGGCTGGAGTCATGAAGGAAGGTAGATAATTGACTGGTTAGTTAATAGTGGTTCTTCTTAATTTTCAAATGTATACTTTTTTTTGAATAAGTATAATTTTTTTCGTTTAAATAATTCATAATTTTAATTAATAAGTAATTAAATTATTTTGATATTAATTAATTATGTTTATATATCACTTATGCTAGTTTCATGTGAAATGATTTTGTCTGGTAATCCTTGTACTTTTATGGATTAATGATTAGAAACCAACAATGTCTGACAAACTTTTCCTTTACTTATAAATTTAATTATATAAACATAGGTTATACTCATTGAAACAATTGTTCATTGAAATTAATTCTTTCTTTTGTTTCACTCAAATGTTTAGAAATATAACTGGGTAATATCTTTTATTTATTTAAATGAATAAATAATATATTGTGAGTTATGAGAAAAAGCACTTCTTAAACACCAAATTATTAATAAAGTGAGATTAGTGTGCAAATTTTGATACCTGTTACTATTCGATTACAGCAAGTAAAAAAAGAAGTAGGATGAATAAAAATATTGAATAGAAAATGCAATTTCTGAGAAAATAAGTACGGGGAAAAATATGAAGGGATCAGCATAAGGGAATCAAACAGTAGGACTGAGGCAAGTGTAGATAATCTACTGGTGATATCAGAGGTTTACGAGTAGGACACCAATCGATAGCTACCCTCCACTATAAGTAATGTATTCCTTAATAAATATACAGTTATCACTTCCCCCTCGCCAGCAATTTTATAGCTCAATACCCACCCTCTTGGGCAAACTAATTTCTTACTTCATTTCTACCCTTAAATAAATCTCACTTCCTCCCTTAAGATGAACTGATATTATAACACATACAGAAAGATCGTTAACTAACGATTAGAACAAAAACCTTTTCATAGCTGAATAAACCCTATAACCAGCTTCTTTCTCTCTTCTGTTTGAAGGAAGATTTTTATTTAACTTTTATTGTTTCTTTTTATTGTCTCATCTTGTAAGGCTATAAAAATCAAATGATCGTATTGGAATAAATCTTTTACACCGGAAGACCTGTGTCAAGGGAAGACACTAGTACAAACATAAGCCACCTTGCCTTTTTTACGATCCACTTATATTATTTATCTGGAAATTCACTTTTATTGGAATAAAAGGAATGTTATACAGGAAAAAGTTTTTATAAATCGATGAAACTTCTTATTGTTCACATAATAAAATAAGTGTATGTTTTTGTAAAAATACTCAAGAACAGGAAGATTACAAGTACTTGTAAGTGGGTAGGGTTTGGAAATATTGGAAGTGATCAATTCTACATGACTATGGCAGGCAAAAGTTTGCTTTGCATTTGTCACTACCTTGATGGTCTTTTATTATTGTTCAGTAAATCATTTCTCTATTCAGAAAAGTTAAAATTATTTCATTACCCATTGGTTTTTCTTTAACTGTTTAAGTGATTTATTTAAAATCAAATACATAACTTTTTATTAATTTGCGCGTTTCTTAAAAAAAAAAGATTAAGTCATCCACTATAAATGTTTTATTCAAACTATTTTTCTATGACCTCTCATGGCATATACTGAATAAAGTAATGACACTTGTAGACAAATCATTTTAGTGACCGCCACCGACCAATATTCATTATCCACATTCTTATTTATTCCAAAATGTATTTCCTTTTCCAGACTATCTGATATCTGTAACATAAAGTACCTACGTTCTCGCCAGACCATTCAATAACTGGTTTGATCAATATAGATTGAAAAACTAATACGTAAATAAGGCTGAACTATGCGTATATTAATTCAAAGGGTATACTTTATCTTTTTAGCTTTGAGTTATTGCACTTTTCTTTTTAATGGAGAGCAAATCACTTCTGTTTATTCTTAATCAAGTTACATTACAAATTGACATGTTACATATTACGTTATATATTATAATGTAATGTATTACATTGTGGATCTGTATATTATTATATATATAATATATAATATTATATATATAATATATATTATTATATATTACATTATAAATGGCATGTCACTACACACATGTATGTTATTAAACGATTCCATTTGTAAATGATTTATAGAAATTAATCTCCTATTTTGAATATTGAATGACTATTCGAATGGGTTGAAAGGAATGCTTCTAACCTGAACATTAATGATGGTACTACTTGTCAACAAAAGTCAATTATCGTACTCGCCATAATTTTAGCAACTTCTGACGCGAAGATTCTGTGTACAATCATTCTAGTCAGTGAGTTTAAGTTAAATTAAGTTTGGAATATTATTAGAGACTATATATATATGTCCAAAGAACCTGTTTTTCATAAATGAATCAGGATTATGAAAAACTGACCTTGTGTTGGATGTCCTACAATGTATCTAGAGAAGTTTCGAATAAGTGTTTCCAACATTTTGTTGCCAGTGTTTAGGCAAAAAAAGTTACAGTTTGGCATCGATTACTCTCTTTGAATGAAGCTAGGGTATATATACTTAAGAAAAACATTCGGAACTGTAGTCTGCGAAGGAGAATTCAGCTAATATAGACTTGGGAAAATAATAGTAACCATTATAGGAATAAAGCTTTCTTAATTAATTTACTTGGAAGACAAAATTATATTGCTTCACTAATGCAATGCACTATTTTACACGCAGTGGTTGCCATGGCGAATAATTTACGAATTATGGCTAGAACTAATTTGATAATTATCAAATAATTACAAATCCATATTTGCTATTTGCTGACTATTTGGATTATTTGCTAACCAGATGGCAGAAAAGAGAAATATTAATATAAATAATGTGCCCGTGAAACTTTTACATTAAAAAAAAAGCAATTTGTTCCAATATCATTATAAATAGTGCTATTTTCTAACTGCAGTTGTTGTCAGGTTCTTGGGGCACTTCATTGACAAACGACTAACCTGGAATTCTTATACCAGACTGAAAATACTTGGCCTAAAACGACGATTCTTATTACTGTACAGACTTCTCTGGAAATACTCAAAGAAAGACTCTCCACAACAAAGTGTTGTAACACAAAGCATTACTGAGACCGATCTGGACTTATGGACTTGAATTATGGGGCTGTGAAAAACCTTGAAACACTCATAAAGTACACTCATTGCAATCAAAAATCCTCCGCATTATCACTAATGTAATGTCACAAATAACACTCTTTATGGAGATCTAAGAATTCAATTTGTACAAAATTTAGCCTCTGATCGTTTTAAGAAGTTTCATTTCAAACTTTTCTCCCTGCCAAATCCATTTGTACAAAATCTTGCTTCTTCCTCATCTTCCTAGAATTCCCCCAAGACTAGTAGATGGGCAAGGGATTTACTACCACAATAATCTACTACAACCAAGAAATAAAATGAAAAGTTAAACCACTTGGTTTCATTCTTCCAAAGCTACTTGTGTTACTCTTACTTTTGCTTATTACGCAAAATATGCTTAGTTGTATATTTCTAAATAAAATTGTTAAAAAGAAGAAAAATGAATTGATCAAGGGAAAATAAACCTTGTGAAATATCTAATTGTATGTGCAAAATTAATCAAGAGTTCATAATGGCTGTTGCCATAAACTACAATGCCTATTATGTTTATAACCAGTAGTGAATTTAGAAATAAGAAGTATTGGTTGCTATAACCTGCTGCCACCATTCATAATTGCCTGAAAATTTAAAAAAAAACTAGAAATATGTTTTATTAGAAAATTAAAACATTTCATTAATTAATTTTGAAATTTTGAAATTTCATTAAAGGAATTTTGTTTCTAAAATGCTCTTTCAGATTGATTTCCTTTCCTAAATACATAACTACTGTTGAAAGAAGTTAAATGATTTTTATGCAGTTACCAGAGTAGGGGTAGTGAAGTCTTGAAAGGTGTTAAACATTGAAAGCGAAACGTGACAAACTCGTCTTTATTCTTCACAAGAACTCAGCGATTAGCACGTTCGTTTACACCATGGTTCAATATGGACTCTAAACAAAGTGATTACTTCATCTATTGCGAGTCATTGAAAATATAAACCAGCTCGCCATTGGTTTGTTTCAGTATCAACCTCTACTGAATAAAACCACGTCTCTTATTAGTCGCTCGCTTGTAGTGAGGCCTTATATATTATAGTGTACAAGGCCAAAAGTGCTAATAATTTAATTTTTATTTTTGTAATAAATACGTACTTTTCTATATATCTTACTAGTTAATACCAATTATATGTATATATTTTTTTATCAGATATACTTAAAAAAGAATATATCTTTAAACTGTTAAAGGAGTATCCTATTATAGACTTTTCACTAAGCAAAACTTCTAAAAGAATATAAAATTTTAATTAATGCAGAATAAGTATATAGAGAAGTTTTTATGGTCAATATAAACAAGATATCTGGTGGTTTGTTTAATAGCTTTTGCACTGTCACTTACTTACAGTGGTTTGTATTCCTTTTTATTCCCTCCTGATGATGGTTAGACCAAAAACTGGGCATTCCAAGTGTATATCTTTTTCATTTTCTCCCGTTTATTTCACAAATTTTTTCTTCCATTTTTGGACATACTTTATTTTCAAAGTTATAGTGTATGTATATATTACTGAGTAAAAAATAATACCTATACCATTTTGACAGATTTAATTTTTAATCGTGTCAAATAATATGTGCACATTGTGTCAAAATATTCCATATATCTGCCAAATATTAATATGCGTCCGATTGTCCAACTTTGAGGACGGTTAACAAAATTGCGAATATAAACCTGCCATCTTATATCAAAACATCATATTATAAATAACAAAAAAATATATTTAGGAAACTTTCAAACATAAAATAGATTACTTGGTATAGAGTAAGTTTTGATGAAACTAAGTTATAGAAATCCGACAAGTGAAAATGAATTATTCTTCTTAATGTTATTTTGCTTTTTCCTATATATGTAACTAGTAATCATTTTTTCTGCACTATAACTACATGCAGGCAATGGTGAGTCTCAGAATTCCAGGTTTATGCAATAACTAGAAGAACGGAAAAATAAGAATTTTTTTGATAATAACTCTTTCTCAGGATTTGATATTGCCGAAAACAAATAGTGTCCTATTTTTTCAATATCTATCCATTTCTGGATATTTCTTATGTTTATTTACGTTGTGGAATTACATTTATGTTCTTTACACTTCAATTACACTTGTTCTTTGAACAAGTTGATTGTTCTATTTGTAGATTAGATACCAAAATTGCAGTTACTACATTTTACATTAAAGTTCCAGATATATCAGAGTTGATATATTTATCCAAAGTACTTGGGTTCAACACTGTATGTTAAAGTTTATGGAAACATATTTTTAATAATTGGTAATTGAATAAACAATTTACTTTTAAAATGTCAATTTCTTTTTAACTACTATGAAACTAAGGTAATAAAAAGATGATGAAGAATAACTAAGAGGCTCTAATACCATTTGCACCAATACTAGTTCAAAAAGGAAAGCTAAGACAAAATATGTCTGAGTTATTTAAGAGATAAAAGTATAACGGACTACAGTTGAAATGAAGAACATGTCGAAATCGGAGGTAGCTTCTTACATATTTATTTTGATTTGATGATCGTCATGGAACATTCAACCATACATTTGCTTGTAAATGAGGTTGATGTTTTTTAACGTTTAGCTCTTTCACAAGTCAGAAGAGATCCATTGCATCCTTTTAACCGTGGAAAACGAGACAGTTCTCATGAAGTACCCATGATGGACCTTGGAGAGGCAAGCTTCCGTGACCCACATCATCAGTAGCTGGAAACATGAGTATTGTAGCTTTTCTAAGATTAATGGTTATTTTGTGAAAGAAAACATCAAACATTACTGGAGAAAAATGAAAATACAAATTGAAAAATGCTGACTTTACCGAAACCGACCATGCAAATTTATGTCCGTTATAACTGTCTACAGAGAGGCAACAGTCGCACAAAACCTTATGCCTGACGGGAAACAAAAGCGGCCAATTCCTACTGAAGGGCGAGAGAAAGACTTAAGAATGACATGCTCGAGCTGGAAGAAGATAAGAGAGAGGGTCCCGTAGCCCTGAAGCCAGCATAGGACCAGGTGGACTTTTCACCCGCGGATACCAGCCCAAGATAGCTGTAGAACATAGAAAAATGCAGTTATGTGTCCTTACAAGTATTTGCAGCAGGAATAACACTTTGGAAAAAAGCCTTCCTTTAATTAACCTTTCAAGTTTCTCTCAGTATTATTTATGACAACAAACTGAACATACTGACTAATTTCTTTAATTTTATTCTAAATCATGTTTAACTATTTTTTACTAGAAGACTATGGACACGGAATTCTAGTATGTACAAATTAGGCCTCAGTATAGCATGGACGGTTAACTAATGTGAGACAGAAGGCTACAGAAACCACAAAGGCAATTAAACCCTCAGTGTGATTAAAAACATAGTAGACATTTTAACTGTATAGTACAGTTATATTACTGTGTATAGTATTTTAATTCTATTAGTATAATTGTAATATACACAGTTATAATTATATACGATACTATATTTATAAATGAATAGTACAAGCTAACTTGTTTCGACTATATTGTTACAGTATATCTAGTAACATCTTCAAATAAAAAAAAAGTTTCTAAAATTTTATAATTCTTCAGAAAATATATTGGCTCCCTAAAATGTCTTTATCAAAAAATCATTTGCAATAAATTGGTTGGTATTATATTATTTGGAAAACAATATTTGTCATCATTTGACTTCTCAATTGTATTGGTAAAACACAAAAAGTAATTTAGTAATGGATATATATTACAAGAATATATATATACTCTTTCAAAAAAAAAAAACATTTTTTCTGATGTATAGCTCAACAAGAATTTCATTGAATGTTATAAAATGTTGAGATCAGTAAATAGAGTTAAAGAAATGTTGGATTTAAGCTCTTCAATTAGTGGATTGCATTGTGCATTGTTTTATATTTTTAATAAAAGCAATTGATATTTTTTTTAAAATCAACAAAAGAACAATAACAGATGAATTGAATAAATAGCTTCTGAGTCCCAATAAACTATGGCTCTTGATCCAAATTACAGCTATAGATAACACAATTTCGGTTTGAAAATGTTTATTTTGTGGTTATGAGTTGTAGCGTTATTACAGGTTGAAAAGATAACACTTTTATCCAGCTGCTTGTGATGTGATTGGTATATAATGTATATTGGTATATTAAGATAAGTAAATAAATTAATTAAGTAAATAAATAAATGTAAAATGATATTACTTTTAATATAACAGAGAGGTCATTAGTATTGTTATTAGAAGGTAGTGATCACTACTTACTATAACAACATATAATAAAGATCAGTTTGTTTTTGATAAGGTTCTACTTTGAAAACGGGTTTCTTTCCAATGACAGTAGGAGGTGAGGTGTATTTCTTGAAATAATGCCTCTTATTTTTATAAAGATGTTGAAATTTTTTAATGTCTAGATTAATTTTCAGTTAAATGTTTTATTAAAATTATTACTAATATTTTTCTTCGAGAAAAATAATATTTGTCTTTGCTATGCAAAGACTTTTATTGAAGTCTTCCATAGACAAATGTCTGTGTAATCAGCAAAATTATTTTTAAAGTCCATCTTCCTGCTCTGGTTGCTTTTCAAACATATGTTTCGCTAGGCCCAGTTTGTTACCAGTTAATAGTTTTTAGATACTAGTTATTACTGGTGCTATCTTCAACCATTTTTTTTTATGCAAATATATAAATTTCAAACTAAATCAAAGTTTATACTTTTTTTTTCTAAATTATGTGTATGGTCCTCACAGTATAAAATTGTTGGCATTTATATGTTTTGTTTTCGCTAATAGATGTAAAGTGACTACCTGGCGGCAGCGTGAACTGCAACAGTTTAAACAGACTAATCGTGTTAGTTGAAATTCACTAATGGTGGTCAGTGATTACTCTCCTGTGGGTTCCCAACCTGGTCTAATTCAATCTATTCTCCTGCACAACCCTCACCATTATCTTCTGCATTTAACAGTTTCACATTATTTATGAAGGTTTTATCATTCTCAAAATTTTTATAACCTTTTATTTAAAACAAACAATGATTTATGATGAGATTTTCAGCAAATATTACGTTATTATTTTAAATTATATACATTATTTATAGATTTTTATAGATATATTTATAGATATTTATACTAGGAGTATTTTCTTAAAAGAAAATTAAGAAAGGCTTTAGAAAAATTAAAAAATAATAATTCCCATTTTTTTTTGTAAGTTGGCACAATTCAATTGAATCCCACTGTGATGTTTCAGTCATGCATTTGAAATATATACAGCGGATATCCATTAAGTGAGTTATAAGTATTACTATAAGAGTATAAACATATAGCATTTATATTATGTTCTTAATGCTCTCGTAATAATGAATGCAGTTCTTATTGACAATCCAGTTTGGCAACCTAATTGTCACAACAAATAAAACAATATAATATTATTTAATTAGAAAATGGTCGTAATATTTTAAAAACTATCTTTACATAAGTAAGAGAACACTAAATTTAGCTGATACCTGTTTCTTAACATGCTTTTCAATTTTCCTATATAAAAAAAACTCTCGTTGCATTGCCAACACTGTATAGTATCTTTCCTATAGTCGACATTTTTGAAACAAAAACATTTATCTTCAAAACAAGAAATAACTTCTTGAGAAAATATTTCGATTGTATAAACAACTAGAAGACAGTAGAGGGTTATTATCGTTACGTTAATAATATGCTGTTCCTTATTCCTGCTGGGTGCAAGTGGCAATGAATCTTGAGTGACTACCTCCTTGTCTTTGCTACAATTGAAATAGCTTTAAAATGTTGTTGCTATAATCAATTTGAATATGATTTCTATTTTTTAATTGGTATGGCTTCTAAAATTTTCGGTTTGTGATGGTTACTTCATTGTCACCGGTACTTCTCGTGTAAATATATCTACCCATATCCACAAAAAAATTCTCCCAAGATGTTATCCATGTCCTGAAGATGAGTGGTACTCATTTAGAACATGCCGACTGTAGCAAATATGCTATACGTATGGATGAAGTAACAAGTTCATTATTTAAGAAAATTGAGAAGCTGGTTACGATACAGGTATCAGCTCAGTTTGATATTATTTTTTGTAATGTATGTCTTAAGGAAGGACTGCTGCCAAATTTACAAATGGATATAGAGAAGATTTACCTTTATGGAGACTGTTGAAAAGTTAACTCATGTAGAATACATATGGTAGAATTATTATATTGTGCATATGAAGTAACGAGAGTGTTATATAAAAAATTTGAAACCCAACTGAAATACTAGATGCAGAAACATCACGTGAGGAGTAGAGAAGAGTGGAAGGTAAGAGTGGTATTTTAAAAGGATGTGAAGTGCAGGAAAGGACAAATGTCCAGAGAGGGATGTTTGGAGAAACAGTAAGAAAGAGTAAAAAACTATCCACTAGCTGTCAACTTCTTAGAAGACAATCCATTGCCCTCCTCACGAAAATATCAAGCTTGAAGAGCCCGTTACTAATGTTTATAATATTTGATCTATATTAGTGGTATTTAATCCTTTTAACATACCAAAATGTTGTTACGCTTGAAAGATCTTAGTCTTTTTTCCTCATTTCATATTGTCGTTTGATGATTGATTGTTATATCAAGTGTTTATCTAAAATCTTGTTTTATATATATCTATATACATTAATAAATTCTGAATTCAAATAAAGAAAGACAACACGCACATTCGTTAATTCTCAGTACAAGCCATCATTAGGAGAAAAAAGATAGTGGTATAACAAGGACACTGACGAAGTAGGTTGCCAACAGTAACTTTATTAGTGTGTGTGGGATCTGGCTCTTTTTTCGCCTAAAGACACTTGAACAGGAAATTAAAGATCTTGTTTTTTCCAATTGTCTGTGAATCTCCAGTTTTTTCCTGAACTTCCCTGTCAGATTCGGATGTTTTTTAATCACATTACAGATGTTAAGTAACAATGAACTGCAAAACACTTACTAAGTTAGTAGACAGGTACCGTTGTCTTTTAACACTAATGTCTACACCTGAGAAATTAGATAGTAAAAAGCCAACACTATAAGTTTGTTCATGTAAATTGAAAAATAGTTTTATCTAATTTTGGTGAACGACTATGAAATGGATTACATAAAATCAAGAAAGACTGAATTCTTCAGACATTCTCTGTGAGTGCCATCACGCTAGCAACATTTTATCACGCATTTGTGAAACCCGAATAAATGCATCTGAAAGGGTAGTAGAATTGCAGCTAGCTGAATTAGCAATCACTGAGTGCACTCCCACTCTAGATTCTGAAGCATCTATTAGTCAAATAGGATTTGACTGTTTTAATAAATCATAGAGGCAGTTTGTCTTCCCTCATGTACAGGACTCGAACATACCAAACAGAGTCAAACGCTTTCTGGAAGTCTCAGAGTCAAACACTTGACCTTAGTTGTTTACACTGTCAAGATTTTCTATGTTTGTACTTCGATTTTTAACGTCATATAGTTATATATACATTTTCATATTCAAAAGTAGAGATAACATTTATTTATCTCTAAAAAACATTCAAGAGATTTGAATTTTCCTATTCAGAACCCCTCATCTACTTGGTCTACTTAGATGAACCACTTGACCATCTGTATTTGTTATGAGAGATTAACGACCTGGTCTTAAAGACCCTTCTGTCGTCCTACTAATGAAAGTAAGAAAGCAATTTTATTTGTCAGAAAATTCGTTTATATATATATATAATTAATGTTACAGCTAGAGAACACAAGAAAAAGGACGAACACTCACGAATCTCGATAATTTCGGCGTCTTGCCGTCTTCAGGAGAGTAGAAAGAAAGAAAATAAAAGGAGAAGAATGAAGGAACGGAGACGGTAAAACGGTAAATGCGTCCACTGGCCGATTATTATATATATATATATATATATATATATAGATCATAAAACCTACAATAAGAAATGGGAAAACAAGACTAAGATCTTTCAACCGTAACAAGCGGTCTTCGTCAGAGTCAAACCCAACTGAGGTTTTTAGTTTCAACAAAAATCAGTTGGGTTTTTGACTCTGACGAAGACCGCTTGTTACGGTTGAAAGATCTTAGTCTTGTTTTCCCATTTCTTATTGTGGTTTGATCATTGATTTGTTTCACGTGTTTATGTGAAATCTTAATATATATAATATAAGATTCACATAAACACGTGAACTAACAATCAATGATCAAACTACAATATGAAATAGGAAAACAAGACTAAGATCTTTCAACCGTAACAAGTGGCCTTCGTCAGAGTCAACCTGACGTCTTCGTCAGAGTTGGTTGGGTTTTTGACTCTGAGAAGACCGCATGTTACGATTGAATGATCTTAGTCTTGTTTTCCCATTTCATATTGTAGTTTGATCATATATATATAAAAGTTAACTTGGCAGTTCAACAGTGGTTCAAGGCAGTCATCTATCCCAGTTCTCGTGGAAACCTCAGAGTTAGCATCGCTGACTCGCCTAATAACTCCATAAATAGGCGTCCGGTCCCACCCTCTTCGAAGATCATTTTCAGAAGCCAACGGAGACGATGTCACTCGTCAGTCTTCCCTAAGACCTTTGGACCACCACGATCTACCTCTGAAGCCAGCCTGTTTTCCAGTCCACCTGTTTGACGGTCAGGACCTGATACTTCACGTAGCATCAACAAAGTCTGGTTTGGCCAAAGCTCCTTTTATTATTGAAGCCAGACATTATTGTAATTGTGACACTCTCTATGTGGTATTTCTCTCAGACTTTCCTGTGTTTATAAAATAATTTAATCATACACAGTATATTTAAAATAATTGTTAATCTTTTGGAAACTAACAAATATTATTTTTTTAAAAAAGCCTTCCACTCGACCCAAAAGATAACTATATATATATATATATATATATATATATATATATATATATATATATATTATATATTATAAAAACGTCGGAGTTGAAGTGTTATATCGTTATATGTAATGGAGAAAAAAAATGATGAGGATAATAGTGGAATGCAAAATGAGATTGATTTATGAAATAGTTATGTGGAGTAAGACGGGAGGTGCGAGAGACAAGCTTGACGTGAGGCGACCAACACGTGTTCCCGTGTAGTTGTTAATAATTCACGCTGACTGGCTAATGTTCTGGACCCGCATTCCACTAAATCTCCCTCAACACCCTAACTAACCTCCTTACTTAATCACCTGCAAATTACATAAACCACTTGGCGCTCTAAAGGTCGTAAATATTTCAAACAACATTATGACACTCGTAAAATAGTCAACTCCATTCATTTCTTTCCTATAATAAAAATATGCCTTTTTTTTGTTACCACCAACTTCAGTATAAACACATTTATAGTTGTTTCAAAACACAGTGTGAAATGTCTTTATTTTTACCTTAATGGTACTCAGATGGAAGATAATAGAAAACAGGAAATCTGTCTTCTGATGAGCTCTATATTACATTCATTAGGAGACAAATAAACTTGAATTTATGCAACTCTTAGAGACTTGTCAAGGTTAAGATTACAGTAAGAAGTACAGCGTTTCTAATCAATAACTTACTAAGAGAAACCATGGGAAATAGGTACAAATATAATGCCTAGTACCAACATACATCCACAGATCGCAAACCTTGGCTTTTATTCAACGTAAAAGAAGTATAGTAAAACTGACTTCTCTTCCTTAATAAGTGTCCGTGGAAAAGAAATGTATATTAAACATCAATAAACGACTAAGTGTTTACTAGAATCATAAGTGCCCTCTCACGGTCAAATACAAATTCCATTAAAGTATTCCAACTTGAAATGGAATTGTGGTAACATAATCGTTCTGGCTTAGGAGAAAAAATAATGCTTAACAATTTTCATATGCAGTTTTGTAAAAGTTAGACACCAAGTTAAATCTAGACTATATTGCTCTGAGTTACAAAGATTGACCTCTTCCCTTTTATCTATAGTAAACTTTTAGATAAGAAATGATTACTGTAGTAGAATGAAAACAGGCTTTCATGAATGATTGTTGAATTTTTAAGAAAGAAAAATATTATTATTTTTAATATGTTTTCATAAAAAATATAGTCACTCATAGGTACTATTTGTGTATGTTAAAGAGTGTAAATAGATGAGTTGACATAGATTGGTTACGATTATCACATCGTATCAAGGGTTAGTGTCCAAGAATAAATAGGTAATCTTTTAAATTCTAGACGTTGAAAATGATTTAGAGTTGGTTAATATGTAATTTGCAAAACTATTAAAACAATTAAAATAATAGAAAGAAACTATTTTTGTTACCGATCTGATTATTTCAAGGTCATGTTCAACTGATTAAGACAACTGGTACTGATCAGGATTACTAATGTGATATATAAAATACAAATCAGTTTTAGGAGGTCTGTTGATATAACTTAGCAACATTTATTGTTAAAAGTTGATATAGAAATATTAATCTTTAATTGAATTTCATTCTTATTTCGAATGTAGCACCAATTGAGAATGTTAATAATTTAAAAGTAATTTTTTTTTTTATAGAAAGGAATATCTAAATTTTGTTGTTGGATGTTACTTACACTTCTTAATGAATTTGTTGTCAATTACTTGTAGTTGTTGTGTAAATAAATTTCAGGAAGTAACTATCGTGATAAGGGGTGTATTGTGCTGACGATGATTGGGTTGGAGGTCGGAGTGAGGGGTGCAGAACTAGATACACATGTGAAGCTGCTAGCCTACTGCCATAGTCGGGAAGCCATTATGATCGGGCTCGCTTGTTACACACCCAGGAGAAGGAAAAAGTTGTGAAAATTCTTTGCTACGGAAGCGGTTCTACACAATGAACCTCCCCCGCCGAGCCTAACCCCTATCTCTTTCAATGGCGTCCCTCCACAATGGTACGTTGTCAAAACTTATTAATCGGCCCGCGGCAGGGGGTGGCATCTGGGAGTTTTTTGGCGCGATGATTGGTGGAGCTTCGTGACGTCAGAGCAGCTGCTACTCACCCTTGCACAAGCCGATATCTTGTTACCTCTGTCCACACTCTCCTATATCATATTAATTGAATAGCTGCCCCTCTCTTGTCCCCCACTCCTCATCCACTACCTTCATCTAACGTATACTTCACTGATTCCACCCTTCACCAACTCCTCCCCACAAACATTTAGCAACATAAATCATATCCGGTTACCTCACTTTAAACATCTATTATGATCAATATGTTTGTAATGTCCTCCAGTCATAAAGCAAAGCCTATTCAAAGTTAAGCTACATTGAACCGACTAGTACCGCCGATAAATATCAGCATTAATTCATAACTAACCAAACATAAGTGTGTATCTCACGGTAAGCCTCAGAAAGTTAATCGACATATCTATTTGAATATCATTCCAGTAAATCCATAAAATATTTTAACTCATGTTTACTCTTATACTCTAATTTTGTGGAATTTTTAGACCTCCCTTAATTAAATAGATATTATATTCTATCAGAGAATACATGTGTAACAACTCTCCATTGCTACTATAAAAATGTAATCTTTTTTAGAAGTCCAAATTATTATGTTGGTCAAAATAAGTATATTTCACTTCAGCTAACATGACCTTGTGTTAAAAAGGCTGTTATTATATTGCTTAACATGCAACTCAGTGAATCAATTAGTCTTATGTGTCTTAAAGAGTAATTAATATTGTAATAAGTATCATAACCGAGTTCCTCACTCAGGATACAACACACAAATATTTCATGGACATGAATTTGTGCAGGAAGGTGGGAATGTTTACAGTACTCAATTAAACAGTAATTTCATACAAGATATGCTTCGCTGAAGGAGTCATTCCATCACTAGTACATTTCAACAAATATATCTCTATTGTTCAGATGGTAACAATGAAAAAAAAAACTACGGACATGGTTGTGGGTTTATCTGAAACGTCTTTAAGTCCAGTTAAAATATCAATGTAATTAATATTTTTTTCGTATATAAATATTATCTATATAAATAAAATAATGATTTTGTCTGTACATTGCTTAGAACTGACTCATTTCAAGTATTCTTTACGTTTCATACATTGGAGAAACCGAGTCCACCCTTAGAAAAATTTCTTGGTGTATACCATACCACTGATTCCAAGCCACTATTTGTTTCCGTTGAAGGTATTGAAAAGTCTTTAACAGTCTATTTCGCATTGACGTTAACTAAGTCGCAAAGGGAAACTTTATCTAACGTAGGAATTCAAGTTAGCGAGATCAAGTTTTTCTCATATGGTCAACTGTAGTTTACTTGCTCAAGAGTCAGATTTCTGACTCTTTGTCTGAACTGTTTGTTCTTCCATGAACCTGAAGGACAGACAGCTAATGTAGTTGATACAGAGGCATTTGTTTAACAGTGTAAAAATAATGATATTTTCTACTATTCTATAATTTCTAATTATAGTATTAGTATAATACTATAATTGGTATGGTATTCCATGGTATTTTGGAATAACAAGTTTAATAATTTTTGATTCTGTCAAAGACGGGTACGTTTGCTAGTATTTATATAAAGATGTATAAATATTAAAATAGCTTTTTACTTTACTATCATCATGGAAAAATCCAGCCTTAAGATTTCGACGGATTTACATACTTTGAGGTCTTCAAAGTCCTTTTGACGTTTTTTTGATGATGTTTGTGTGTGTATCCAAAAGTGGGAGGGTGTATATCCAAAAGATTATATGCACGTTATGTTTAGAAATTTTGATGAATCCATTTTTCAGTACAGTGTTGATGTCCCTGATGTTTGCATGTGTAAAAGTCACTTTTTTGGAGAAAGTGTGTTTTTAAATTATTTTTTTTCTTCTAAACTACCAAATTTATAGCCTTGAAATTTTGCCATTATCATCAAAGTGTCAGATGAAAAACGTGTAAAAATCCTCACTTTTTTAAATCAACCAGAAAGTTTTTCTATCCTATAAAATAACAATTTTCTGACTAATGATTGAATTTGAAAGCTAGTGAACAGAACGGAAGTCATACTGATTATTTTGAAGGATTAGATTTATAATATACTTATAAATAGAATATCATGTGAGGAGAGTTGAGAGATTTTTTTTCAAAATTACACTAACCAAAAAGGTCGTTATGGTACATTTTTAATTTCCAGATAATAGTTTTTTAATAGGTAAACGGTTAATTAGAGAACAATAAAATTTTGTCAAGAAATGAACATATAACTTGCATTTTATAATTTTTTTTTTAATCCTGATTACCACAAAGATATAAAAATTGCATATTCATCATGGACTAATGGATCTCTTGCTGTTCTTGTCGGATTTATTTAAATTTGTGTACATAGTTTTGACTTACGAAATTTGTTAAGAGAATAACAAGAAAAAAAATTGGTATTTAAAAGTTTAATAAAAATAATGAATGTTTCAATTAGTTAATGTGGTATGTATAGAGAAGAAATGTTTAAATGTAAAAAACTATGGCAGTCATCAAATATATATTTGATATATATATCAAAATATATATACTGTCTGATTGTCTCCTAGGTGTGATGAATGAACTGTGTTCTAAGTGTTGCAACAAGATATAGTTCTTGTTCGGCTAAACTTGAATGCAAGATGACCTAAAGTCAGTGTTAGGAAAAGTCATATTCACTATTCTTGAGAGGTGATCATAGAGAAATATAAAATTATGGGAAATATGCATTTTTAAGGATTTTTATATATTTGTTATTATATTTGCTTAATAAAATACACATACACATAAACACATCAGATATAAACTGATATATTTGATGTTTTCGGTAACCAAGGTTATATTAATTTGTATCAAAAGAATATTAATAACAACAATGATTGAAAAGTAAGGTAATGAGAAAATAGATTAACCAAGGGAAGTAAAAAAAAACCACGAAAAATGTCTTCAAATTATAATATAAAAATAAGTTATTCATTACATTAAGTTTAGGACCCTTGGACAACTGAGATACGTGAAACTTATTGCTGTCAGTCTTCAGTTACTGGCATTATGATTTCAGTATGTGAATCTTAAAGTAAACGTTTAAAATAAACGTGGACAATTGAAGTTAGTTTGTATAGCAACCAGGTTAACTATTGGCATGCAATCTTTTATGTAATATCCAGTTTACATACTCAACCCTCTCTATTTTCAATGAAATTTAGTTGTTCCATCATTCTATATGGACAGTGATTGGACATTAATTGATTAGGAAATTGAGACAAATGTTCATTCTTAAAAAAAAAATTGTTATATGTATACTAGGCGACCACAGCTTAATAAGAGTCGCTTAAATATTTGATCTATGATACATATTAGATCTATTGCAAGGTTTTTGATGAGTAAAAATAAAACATTTATTAAAAATCTATAGCTTAACTTAACGCTAGGTAAGATAATTCTGCAAACATAACTCGTTGACAATCAATTTTACTCTTTCTTATTATACTGTTTCGATCATGTAGACGTAATATCAAAGTCAACGGGAAACTAATAGATAATATATTTAGTGATATATTTCTTTTAATGCGGCAAAATCCATTTTAACACCCATTAATAGTATAAAAGTATTGATTTAAAACAATATGATATGTTCTTATTATTAATAACTGAAAATCCGGGTCTCATCAGACTCGTATGCAACGAGGTCATATCTTATTTATTGTTGTTACTAAAATCAACTTTAGATTTTACGTTTTTTTAATGAAATTTATAATTGCCTTTAAATAAGTATTTCTCATTTCTGTTAATTTTAGGTGTGATTTGCGTAAATATCTTTGACAAAGTACAGTAAAGTAAGGCTATTGCCTTACAATCATAGAACGTGTTTGAAGGTTTCCACTTCTCCCAAATAGAGTCTGCATTTTCTACATGATGTTGGCTGCAGAGTAAATAAGTTATAGCTATGAAAACTATGTGCATATAAACATTATACATAATTATAAATATATTCTTTAAAATTTTTTTTGAATTTATAAATTTAATTTCAGTTTTAATACCTATTTAGACTATATTAGCTCAGGTTATTCTAAAAAAAGCTTTTATTCATTTTTATCCTTTTTCATTCATTCTTTAGAACGCTGGTGAGTGTTGTGTAAAAACGCTCTAGGCTACAGAAGGTTTGTTTAACTCCAACTTTTCCCAACCGGTTCTCTGCATTTTCCCTGAATTTTATTGTTACTAGGTACCATGATGACAGATAAATTATTTTTCTGATTTATTATTAATTTTAGGGATTTCAAGAATTATGTCTCAACACAAAAAAAATAGTTTATTAAAAAAACTAACAACGAGTTTCGAACACTTAGTGTTCTTCTTCAGGTAAACATTACTTTTAAGATCTTAAACCTCACAGATATGTATATTTTTTAGATGTTAAACTTTTTTTTCTTAATTTCAATGTTACCATCGTAGTTACCACTTATGTGGTCATTACGCTATACAAGTACCATGTAAGATAAACAGAACTTCGTTAATGTAATATCATATTAACAAGGATTACATGTATTATAATTAAAAATAAATAATTTGTTCTAAAATATGAGCCATTGCATTTAGTTCATATAAAAATTACTTTTTGTGTGAGTTTCATAGGAATGTAATGTCAAAACTTTCAATACTGTAATTGTTTGAAAAAAGTGTATTAGGTCGAATTTATTATTGAATATTTGTATTTATGGTTTCGTTTTGCTTGTCACACCTGAGAAGAGAGTAATTGCATTAATATGTTATGTTAGCACCACTAACATTTATTGTTAATTTATTTTAACACATTTATATGTAAAAAGAAAATGTATCAATATACATCAGTTAATTTGGGGCAGAGGTAGATTACAAATATTACTTATAGAAAACACAAGGAATAGGAATGGGGTATTAGAAGCAAATGAGGAGTAGTTATTCCAGGATCACAAAGCTGTTAAAGCAGACTCCTTTCCCCCTTAGTTTATGTTGTAATAATTGAACGAAATCTGAGATTCCATTCCCACGAGAATCTTTAAAGAGAAACGATTGCCGTTCGAGCCAGGCTTGAAGTCAGAGTCCCACTGGTTCACTTAAGCTAATCTTATCTAAGCTACCGTTTAGACGTTCCCGAACCAAGACCGTACCGATCAAAATAGGGTGAGAAAAAAAAACTGGGGGGAGGAGGAGGAGGAAGCTTTTTAATCAAAAAGGGGCACATGCAGAGGCTGGGGATTTGCATGATAATGTGCTGAGTGTGACTAAAGTGTTGGCGAAACCCTTTCCAATTTGTCGGCTTGTTCGACTGTTCCGCCCCAGACATGTGTCACCTCGCCATTCATACTTATATTAATACTTGCACTTGTCACTCCTATTACTTCCTCCTCATCGCTTCTACCAATCACATCTCCCTTCATTTAATTAAAGTCCCAAACCATTGCGAGATATTGCAGTTTAATACTTTATAAATTATTTCGTCTCTGAGAACCTAATTCATACTAACGCTTCCTTTTATTAATGTACTAATATCCTTCGAATGCACAAGTTGATTTAACATTGTAGAACGATTATAGTAAGCTGTTCCTAATAGTAATAATTTTCTACATAACAAGTTGAATGCCACTGCTAACAGGGGGTGTTTCAAGTTACGAGTAACTTTCTATTTTCTCGTAATAAGATAAATGTCATATTAACTAGAATTAACACTTAATAGGATTTTGAATATATCACGAAGAAATCCTTCATCGTTTAACAATCAGAAAACGTTCTACATGAAATTTATTCATGAAGGTAGTAATGCAATGTTTAATTTTTTTAAAAAAAATAAGTTTTTCATCATTGTTTTGATTATCCTTTTTTAACTTGTTGAAAACTAACACTGGTTGTTTTGGGAACTGACCTATTTTATATCCATTTTATATGCATTTATTTACATGTAAAATCGAAACAACTTGAATTTACATATAAAAGTAAAAAGTAGGATTAAGATCTTTTGATTTGAAAACGGTTCTCGTAGACTATTAGATAGATTGAAGCAAGATAGAGATATCCATTTGCAAGAAATGCTTATTTTAACTAGCTTATTTATTTGAGTTTCTGTCGCTAACCATATGAAGTTAAATATGTTTGTTCAACTTGAAATTTGACATCTCGTTCATTTTACATCCTCTTCTTCTCCTAATGATGGTAAAGTTGAAACATTGATGTGAGTTTTGTTATTGTTTCTCCCTGTCATTTTCTCTTAAACATTTGATAAGCAATATAATTAAATTGCTTGCCTTTTTTAATCCTTTTGTATTTTCTAAATACTTTTTCAAATCTTCTTATTAACGATTTCCACTGGCAGGGAAGAGTATATATAAACTCCCAAATGATTTGTTGTTACAATCCATTATTTATTACTTATGGCTACACTATAATTCCACTACATTATTGGGAAAAAAAGTAGTGTGTTGGAAAAGTATTCCAATAGTGTAGTGTAGTTATAGTGTAGACATAAGTAATAAATAATGGATTCTAATAAAAATAGTTTGTCGAGCTGCTAATAAACTCTTCGCTGCCAGTGGAAATCGTAAATAAGAAGATTTGAAAAATTATCTAGAAAATAAGGAAGGATTAAAATAGGCAAGCAATTTAATTAAACATGTTTGAAAGAAGGCCTGCTCCCCAAGTATACAAATATATATATATATTAATTGTGTTGAACTGAATTGCCTTAATCAAACATACCTTTCTTTTGACCAGTTTTTCATATTTTCTTGATAATTTCATCGTCTTGATTTAGTTGGTGAATTATTTGAGTAAAACTCTGGTTGGCCATCAATATTTAATGATTAACATTTGACATGTTTCGATTTGAAATTTCAGGCAATTCAGTTCAACACAATTTGTATAAAAGAAGGTCTGCTCCCTATTTATACTAATATATATATATTATATATATATATATATATATATATATATATATATATATAAATATATATATATATATACATAGGTATTATATATAAATATATAATAATAAATAATATAAGTATATATATAGTATATATATATATATATATTCTCACAGGTGCGAATATGTGCAAACATTTTACAATACCTAAAATGTATATTGAAAGTTGAAA
Source organism: Hermatobates lingyangjiaoensis (assembly GCA_026182355.1). Lineage (NCBI taxonomy): Eukaryota > Metazoa > Arthropoda > Insecta > Hemiptera > Hermatobatidae > Hermatobates > Hermatobates lingyangjiaoensis. The sequence goes on along the minus strand of JAPFBL010000001.1, from coordinate 2,480,564 downwards.
ACCGTTTCAAGGTAGCTCTTTATCAATTAAATTGTTATGTATTTTAAATATGGATTAGAAGAAATGTACTATTTTTTTTCTTTTTTGCAAACAATCTAATTTATCGTCAAATTTGGATTGTACTTTTCAAGTTGATTAACGATTTTTTTTAAAAGTCTAACAATATTCAAAGTTTGCTGCACAGGGGATACAGTCAAAGTATTCTACATAGTATGTGTAAATACATTCAATGTGCCTTTACAAAGTTAACAGTCATAGTAAATGTCTTATGATACTTTTCACTTCCATCCTTATTTAATTTTTTACGCAAAGAGGAAAAGTTCAGAATAAAATGGATTTCTGTTTGAAATAAGGCTTAGAGTAATATATTATAATTAGATTTTAAGTTATCTGTTAATTTGAAATATAAATATAAGTGCTACATTTGCTGAAATGAGCACTTGGTTACGCAAGGTGGTGACTTACAATTTGATCACCCAGAACAGAATACAGAGGAGCTCGTTTGTGACAGGCAGATGGCCTGCTCTTAATCCTGGCTTGATGCAACTCTCCATTTGTATTGTAAGTCAATGAGGGTTGCCTTACCAGTCAACAGAATGATGTTGACAAATCAAATCAGACTTCATATCTAACTTGTTTACTGTTGTTTCAAGCATAGCCGAGTCATAATAATGATTTCTACGTCAAAATCATTTAGTATATTTAATCATGTGAATTAATGTTGTTTTGAAATGAAATCCTATACACATAGAATATTATGTTTATGTTTTCTAAACGTTGATGTAATTAATATTAATATTAACCAAGTTATTTGATATTAATTAAAGGCTAGGAGAGTGAACTGTTGTTTAATAAATTTACATTTTTCAAATATAGATAAGATTAAGAGTCAATCTTACATAACAGTGAAAAGATTTTATATATATATATATATTATATATGTAAAAGTTGGGAGCAGTCCTTCTTCAATCCATGCTTTTAAAAACTGGATGTCTGTTTCCAATTGGTTCAATTTCGTGCTATATTTTTTCAAATGAACTTTTTTCTTTAATTCAAAGCTCAACTTAAAAATTAAATCACCAATAATAAATTAAAAAATTATCGTGATTTAATTTTTAAGTTGAGCTCTGAATTAAAGAAAAAATGTCATAATTTGGAAAAATTAAGACGAAATCGAACCAAGTGAAAACAGACATCCAGTTTTAAAAGCATATATTATATATATATATATATAATATATAAATATATATATATATATATATATTGGTGTAAATAGGCAGCAGATCCTCTTTTAAACAGGTATCATTAAAATTAAGCGCAGTCTTGGCATTTACGATCTTAGTTTGTTGCACAGGGGATACAGTTAAAGTATAGTTAAAGTTATATATATACTCAGCTTCAGCTACTCGGAGGGACTACTTCTGCCCGATGACGATGAATGTTGAAATATCGCTGTGAGACTTTTTTGTGTGTGTTTTTATGTTTTTCTCTTTCCTTGGTGAACTATATATATGTGTGTGTGTGTGTGTGTGTGTATTAATCCTGTCAATTATATACACATATTTGAATAAATTAAATATACATATCACGAATAAAATACGTGCTAAATAAATGAGCATTGCATAGTCATCGTTCTAATGATTTGTTAAGCAATAAAAGAATATTATTTGTTCTTTATGCACACATAAATTGTTGTATGAATACTCGTTAGTTGTTAGAGTAATTTCAAATGATTGGATGATTATTTTTAAGATTTAAATGGAATATTTCATCATATATTATTATTTTTGGTAGTGGTTAGTTGTAAGTAATAAGAATAATTTATAATTGAAGGGTCTATTAATAAGTGATAAGCGAAGTGGTTGCTGGTGTTGCTAAAGCCAGAGAAGTGACCAGTGGTAAGCGCTGATTGGTATTAATGTGAGACTAGGTGAGTGTGGGGAATAGATATAAATGTGGAGGTTTGCATGAGCCCTGTGTCGTTTGTCAGCCTCCTCGAGCTCGATTCGTCTTGCTTAGTCCACGTCCACTCCCCTGTCCACCCAACACCACCAACCAAAAAAAAAAAAAAATCCAAAGATTTATATCGATCAGAAACAATGGAAGAAAAATCACCTATGGCTATGAAAACGGCAACTTTGGTCTGCTCTTCATTTATCTACTCTTATTGGAATCCGGTCGTCATACGCTTAGCCTCTCCAGTCCATCAATTTAAATCAACCCTAACTCTCTCGGCCAACTGAGAAATCCATTCCAATTTATATAATTAACTATATTTATTTAAATGATAAATTGATTTAATACTTTATATGAAACGATATGCCTTCGCATAATTCATACCTTCTACCTACTTTAAAAAAAGTGCTTCATTTCTCTAATAACAACATATAATTTTTTTCCAAAAAAGTTACAAATGAATGTGTTAGATAAATTAATATGTTGTTGAGCTGTTAAATAAACAAAAATTATATATCAATTTAAAAAGTAAGACCTATTAGTACTTTAGAGATTACTGAAATTATCAATAACCAGTGATAATTATTAGAGTGAGCTTCTGATAATAAAGAGTAAATTATGTTAATATTAACTAAGTTAATTGATATTAATTAAATACTATGAGAGTGAAACTGTTGGTTATTAAATTTACATTTTTAAACTAGTCGGTATGATTAAGAGAGGCAATGTTACATAAACTGTGAAGGGATTGTATATATATATATCAATGATCAAACCACAATAGTCAGTTGGGTTCTTGACTCTGACGAAGACCGCTTGTTACAGTTGAAAGATCTTAGTTTTGTTTTCCCATTTTCTTATTGTGGTTTGATCATTGATTGTTATTTCACGTGTTTATGTGAAATCTTTATATTAATATATATATATATATATAATATAAACACATAGTATGATTATGACAAGATTTTAGTAAAGTTTATATTGTTATATTTATTGTTATCATTATTGTTTTTATTTATTAAATTTTTATATATATATATATAAATGTTTAAACCACAATAAGTAATGAAAAAAAAAAGACGAAGATCATTCAACCGTAACAAGCAGTCTTCATCAGAGTCAAAACCCAACTTTTTTCCATTTCTTATTGGGGTTTGAATATTGATTGTTATTTCACGTGTTTATTGTGAAAACTTGTTACATATATAACCTTCACCAGAGTGTTGTAAATTGCAATATATTTTGACTTTAAAGGGAGTTAATCTTTATTTTATATTAAACAATTAATTTTATAAATTTAGTTAAAATTTTCCGTACACTAATGGTTTGCACTGCAATAAACCTTTGGTCATCTCTTTTGTTACTCCAGTTGGATATATTTGAATTAAGATTATGTTTGATTTACTTAAGAACTCTGAAAAAAACATTCAAATGTTTACTTTCTCCACACACAATGAGTGTAATTTTATTGTTTTGTTCTCTCCTTTCCATGATATATGACTTTTATGTCAATAATAAACTCAAAGAGACGGAATAAAATAAATCAACAGATTTATACATTTTACTTCTGCAAACTACTATAGAAAAAAGAATGTCAATATTAGCGGATATTGAATTGTATAATAGTACAAAAGAAGATAGGTTCACTGACTGTTTTGATACTAACAAAGTGGATTGAGGATGGCATTTTCAATATCATACCTATCCAGTGTGCATTTTCTTTACACAGATATTTATAGACCTATAGTATGTGTTACAACAAGTCACATGAGTCATAATATCTTATCAAATATAGAAGATCAAAATATTCAAAAATAACCATTCTGCTTGGCTTGATTAGGGTAGATTAATTTTATTTCAATATAAACGAAGTCAAAAAGTATAGCAGTTGCTTACTGCTCCAAGTTGAGGTTTTAGTTTTCACTGTTTTATTAGCCCATCTTTAATGGGTATTTTACAAAAAAATCAGAGATGATACGAGTTATTCAAAACATTTTCAGGGAGCTTAAATGCAAGCAAAATTAAATTAACTAGCAATACCTACTTGCTACAATTGTATATTTTCAAAATAAAGGTATTGTTTTCTTGTCCACAATTACTAGTAAATACTTTTCATCTCCTTAGAATGTGGTCAGGGTTAATTATTTGAAATCACCTTTTGCTAATGTTTCATCTTTATTCTAAGATATCCTCAGGGCAAGAACCCAAAAACAATGGACATTTATCTTATCTACATCACATTGATTATAAAAATTCAAAAATCTTACTCAAGGATAGCTTCTAACACCGATTTTCAAAATAAAAATGTCTGTTTAGCTCACCAAACATAGCTTAAAATTCCATAACATCACTTCTATGGAATTTCCAATCTATTAAGTCTTAAATTTTATGTTAGATATACATAAATATACTGACAAAGTTTCAGCTCGCTATGACATTTGGTGGCTGAGTTTACTTGTGATAAAATTTTTGCGGATAAACAGAGAGACAACCAGAGAGAAATTTTTCTAAGGATGGATTTGGTTTCTCTTATGTATACAACGTAAAGATAACTTGAAATGAGTCAGTTCTAAGCATTAGCAATGTATAGAGCATTCTTTCATTTATATAGAATGCTATTTTTTATAAAGATAATAAACTGAAACTTTTTATAGCTTACAATACATACATACTTACAAGATTTTGGAATCAATCACAACAAAAAAATTTTACAGTGTATTCCAAAAAATACCATTTCTCTTATTCTATAAATGTTTGGATATTTCATTTACAGTTTCTATTAGTTTTATGATAATCCTAAAGTTTTAACCCGCTATGCGTAGCAGTTGGATGAAACAAAGTTTGAAATTACATGTTGGTGGACACTTCAATTTTCCATAATCTGATATTGCCTAAAAACAACAGAGTAAATCTACACTCCATAGACAGATTATGGTAAAATGTGACTTGAACAATCAAACGGTATGGCCTGTAGCATGCCCACAAACTATATATAGTATGTACAACCCACACATTCACACACCAAATTTTTTGACACGATCAAAAAAAGTAAAATAAAGCACTTTGAAAACCTCAAAACATGTAAATCCGTCAATAGCATGAGACCAAACTTTTTCATGAACACTATATTTTGGTTATAGTAAACCGAAATGATTCATAAAATTCTATCTGCTAGAAATATAACTCAATTGTAAATACTAAGGAAATTATTATTACATTATGCAAATAATACTTAGGTACAGAAAAATTTTACAAGCCAAAAAACAATTGTTCACTACAACTACTCTAAGGGGGGCCTAAGGGGTTTATGATGAAAGCCGTTTTATATACTTTGAAGAATAATAACTTCTGTACTTCTAACAGTCTGTCTTTAAATGTATGTTTGCTTTTCGTATTTCAGAACAAGTTTTATAGATAATCTATCTTTGTTTAACATAATGTCACTAGTTTTTTTTCTTATAATCTATATTTGTTTTTTAATTGAGCCTCTGTAAGATTTTAATGTTTAAGACTGTGGTGTGTATAAAAATAGGTTACCGAATGGTATATTATAATCATTACCTCCAAGAGAATTGGGCTCTGATTAATTTGTTTCTAGAATTTCAAATTTTTTTAAATATTTTTATAGAAATCTGAACTGTATTTTTCATAATTTATGACTTTATTTGTTTTTCAATAATCTAGATTATAAAATGTTTTACTAAACTAAGGAGTATTATTAGAATGTAAACATTCAGTGTTGTTAGAAAAAGTAACTTCAAACTCTAATGATCACTTACCTACCATACGAGTCAATCATCACAATGCATTTCAACTTTTAGAATTAACAGTTACTGCATTTAACTGCTACGGTAATTAAATTTCACTATTGTAGGTGTTTTATGAATTACGTTAATGTATAGTTCTGTTGAAAAAATAAATTAGTATATTCATACAGTCGCAATTCTATTTTACTTAGTATAGTATTGCAGTATATCAATTGTTATAATATGATAGAGCAATGTAACAAATATATATTAATCTCAAATATATTCTTCAATAATGGAATTTAAAGTTTTTTTTATATTTGTACTGGCATAGGTACATAGATGTAATGTACGAAAGGCAGACTAGTAACCGTGGTTAGTTTTTCCTTGCCGCCTTGTCGCTTTGATTTCATTGGTTTAACCATTGTATAATGAATTCAAAGAAATGGATTTCGCTTGTAAGTTGGTGCAATAAATAAGTTAGGGTTGTTGCGAGTTTAATTGGCTGGTCACATGTAGGTTTTCATGGGATGTAAATGAGACTGGCCTCCACTGTGCGCTGCATGGTTTATTCATTGCACCAGTAGGGTTTACTTCTCAGCCAAACCTTCACGAATTCACTGCATTCTCTATTAACGCTGACTATTCGTTCCACTCATTCTACACAAATCTAACAAAGTTACTATTTTTTTTTTTACTTTTTAATCTTTTTTTTTTAAACATTGGTATTTTTTTCAAAAACAAAATTTGATAGTTTCTATTTATAACTTACATTTTAAAGAATATAAATTTCAATGTTTTTCTTCAAACAATCGACTCTTCGAAAAATTTACTCTTTCAAGAATACATCTTGCACAAAAATTGCTTCTAGCATAAATATAATCCCTCAAATCAGTTCAATTATTAATCAAGTGTTTCATTTCATTTACTCTTTGTGTGAAATATACAGGCATAAAAGTATTGCATTTGGTTAAACATTTTGAAATCAAATTTTTAACAGAAACACACATTTTGATGCTCCTTCAATTCATCTATCTGTGCATGTGTTTGAGTGTATGTGTGTATATCTGTCAGAAAGAAATCATAAAAATTATAATTACCAAATTTTATATTGAGGTTCCTGATATCCCAGAAGCAGAAAAGCAAGCTGGGTACAAAATTACAAACAGATTCCTCATTTCGACTCCGGGCAAATTGAGGTTGTACCATATATGTCCAGTATTAACTACATATGTAAGAAACGTATAAGACCAATATTACAAATATAATAATAAATAGTCGCATAAAAAATAAACGAATAAATTAGTTATATAGAATAAACATAAATAAAAAAATTGAGTGGAAAGCTATTAGACATGATCTGGTTCTAAACAACTAATATTTGTTTCTTTTGAAGCCGGGTAGGTAAAAGTGAACGCAGCTTATTAAGGATTCAAATACAAAAACAGATGTTAAAAAGGACGACATGGTTATTCTCATGGGTAGCAAAAAAATGGTTGCTATGACGACAGGAGTTCTAGGTCAATTATTTTGTTTACATTATACATATATTATATCTCTTATATTTATATTATATCTTATTATTACTGTTAGCTAATTTTTTTGTGTTTTTCTTTTATCACCTATCTTTCCTTATTTTGTTTTCTTCCTCTACATCCTTTTCCCATGACTACTTTTAACCCATATTGTTTTAATTTACTTTTTGCTCAGTCAGTACCTGGCCACCTAGGACACCACATCTACAATCGATGACGATAGGTATAGAAATATTCAAGTGGGTGAAGTCATTTTTTTATATAGATATCTTTAAAATATCCACTATAGTTGTTATTTCTATTTGATTTTCATTTATATGCATATAAGGTTAGGTTAGGTTGCAGTGGCAGTCCCACAAGGGAACACACGTAGGCCAAGCATTGGCCCTTTGTGATACCACACAATGAAGATTGATTCTACAGTGGGAGTCCTAAATTTTGCCTAACTCAAATGTATTTAGAGTAGGGATCTTTAACGAGTACCTGACATCGTACACGCTCGGGACCGACGGTTTAACGTCCTTCTCCGAGGGATGACGTGCTCAGATTTATTCACCTCCCGCGTGAATAAATCGAGGGTCAGGTGAGGATTGAACCCCGGTCCTTATATGCATATAATCGACTAAACATTAACATTGCAGTGATATCTGTGATTGTGTTATTTCACATATACCTATTAATATAAAAGATAATCTAAAATACTCCATCAACAATTTGAAACCAACTTGACGATGAAAAATTAATATCCTGGTCGAATTAAATGTTGAATTCAAAAAAAAAAAAAAAAATGATACATTATATAAAGTAATACAACTATATGAGTAATGAAAATAAAAAGTATATGAATAATAAAAGATAATGAGTCATTCATTGTTTTAAACTCGTACATTCATTTTAAGTACTTGTATGGCGGGGAAGATTGAAAATGGAAAATTATCAAAATCACAACCTACTGTACGTCCATCCCCTTCCAGTATTTAAACTCTCTCACCCCTCGATTTTATATTTCATGTCACAACATGAATTTTGTAATTCATTGTTAATCAGTTAATTAATTTTAATTATATTAAAGTAGTTATCTATTGTAAGCTAACTTTATTATGTAAAATGTCCCTGATTTCATTTCTAACGTTCATATAATGCAGTACTTTCGAAATATTAGACGAAAACAATATCTTAAAAAAAAATTGAAACAATTGCAACTTTCAATTTTCAATTATAACTTAGGGATATTTTTGAATTCATATGCTGGTTAAGCACTATGGGATCTAGGTAAGTATGTAAGTAACATTATCATGAAAATTAGTAATGTATACACATTTCCTAATTCTAATAGTAAAAACACAAGATAAAAAATATGCTAGCAAACAAGAAGAAAAATCTTTTTTTATTAGTCTTATGGGCAAGCTGTGTGTGAACCATGAGAGGGTTTTTATCTTTATAGTATTAACTGAATTCATCAGACTGTATTTCTTATAATATATAAATACACACTTAACTATTCATAAACCTATAGATCATCGAAAAAGCATCAAAAATGAACTCTGAGTAGCTCAAAACGAGTGAATTCATCAAAATTAAAATTATCATCAATTGATAATTGAATTTTTTTTTTATGTTTACTACAAATTAGTTACATATACTAAAGCAATAACTTTAACTATCTTTACAATGAATTTTAACTTTGTTATCCTTAGGATTTTAATTTTTTTTCTTTTTTCTTTTTTGGGGGGGAGGGGGCGGTAGTTGGTTATGTTTTTATAATGCCTAATAATATCAAAATTTGCAACATTTTTATTTTTTCAACAAAACCAATAGCTGTTTTATGAATTATATTGTAATTTTATGAATGGCATCCTTGAAAGGAACTTGAACTGGTGCAAGTGCAGTGACGTGGTGGAGAATGGATTTGAAGACTGAAGATTAATCACAAGCTCTAATAACGGCTGACTTATTGTTAACATAGGGTCATCAGTCATCTTTCTAATCAGGGCAACACTGAAAAATTACCCCCTTCCCAACTCGCACACTTTTTCTTTACATCTTACTTTTTTATACCTCCCTTAATGGTTCCCTTCATCCAGTAGAGATTATAAACACAACTGCCCTGAATACTTTTTTCTCAGGAATAGGTTCTCTTTTGAATTATTACACAATTAAAAAAGAGAAAAATATTTTTTGTATTTGCAAAATATTTAAACCATTTCTAAAATGTACTAACTTAATGATAGTCAAACTAGTTAAAAAAAATTTTTTTTAAACACTTTTTGTACTTTAAATACGTTTTGAATCCTTGAATTTTCATTTGTGTTAGAGTTTCTCTTCTATTAATTTTATCGAAATTTAAGATCATATAACCCTGTATTCTCTTTTATTTTTAAAATATTATTATAACAAAGAAGATGTGATGAAATATTTCAGCGCATAAAATATAACTATATGACTGTTCAATGAAGGAATATATAAGTTAAACGGAATTTTAAGTGTTACAACGCTAAATCACGCATAATTATTTAAACTTCATACTTTTATAATATTCATTTGATCACATTGATGTATCCTTAAACTTTCTAATAAAAAATAATGAATTTTTTCAATTGATTGGTGAATAAAATTCAAGTAAAGGAATTGTTAACTGTATTTGAACAATTTATGGATAATTCCTGCTGTAGAACTCTATAAAGGTAGATTTGAATAACATTTAGGGAGTGTATGGCAAGCGCGGAGGGTGTATAGATTATTCCAAGCACTGCATTCAAACCTTTCCTTCGTCTAACATATATCATATTTATCAAATCTTTCGCCTCACCAGTGTTAAACATTATAAATCTCTACCCTCGCCCACACTATTGTTCCTTATCGTATTTCCAGTTTACCCTATAGAGATATAAAGGAAAAAATTACTTTTCCCGTATTCTGTCTTCAAATAGAGGCATTCATCAATATAAACTGCCAATTCAATTCTATATTAGATGAATACAACCCTTATAATTTGCATTCCATTATAAAACAGTCCTATTTTAAATTATTAGTTTTAAATAACATGACCAATTATATAAAGTTTACTAATAAATTTATAAAATATTTGATATAATTTGGAGTGCGTTATTAAATTTACAAAATTTAATAAAAATAAAAAATTATAATCTGTGTTGACGTTGACGAAATCATAAAAATCCTAAAGTTTGTTCTTTGTATTTAAAGTTTGTCTGTATATTTGAGTTTGAAGTCTAATAAGATACGGTTTGCTTATATAGGTCTAAAGCATTTTCTAGAAAAATCATATGTAAAAGTGATCAACAAAATTTACTAGTATATTTCGACTACTGAGTCTTCAGGTACAAAGCTTCAGGACAAGAATTCTATATTCATTAATCCTTCAGAGTGACTTACAACTTTCTACCGATGACGATGCAGTCAAAATATTTTAGTGACATCTTGTAATCTGTTTTTGCGTGTTATTTCTAGATATTTGTCTAACTAGAAACAAGAAAGCTAGTTGTTCTCAGTTACAAATTATGTTGTTCTCAGTTACTTATCTAGAAACAAGCTAGCATCAATTGTTTTAGTACTCCTTGATTTAGTATCAGTGATACGAAGACCACTTGCTTTTGTTATGCAATCCTAGTCATTTTTCTGTTATTTTTGCTGTGATTGCATATATATATATATATATATATATATATATATATATATAGGTATGTTCTCTAATCGGGATTAGGTCAATTTTCTAGGATAAAAAATCAAACTCTCGTTGCCAACGTTTCGGTTTTATTTAAAACCTTTTTAATAGGCAGAAGTAAGAATTTTTTAACTAAGAAAATGAAATTTACATTATTTAAAGGAACAACAATGTTAACCGGACAAAACCTTCGACTAGACTAGACAGTCTTGATCATTTTCAAGGATAAATATTAAGAGGGAGATTAATAAATTAATAAATTTATTAATAATAAATATAAATTTTTGGCTCACTCAAGACCACCGGTCAGTCGTTGTCTGCCTGCGGAGCGACTCGTTTCTATCTTAGAATAAGATAGATATATAAGATAGATAGGTCATCTAAATATAATAGTGGGTTTCTGTTTCATTTCTGAGTGTTCTTTGTGTCAATTTATAGTTTATATTTATATATATATATATATATATATATATATATATAATAATCAAAATATTAAAATGGTCCAGACCGGACAGATATATAAAAGAAAAAAGACAACGTATAGAAGAAGCGAGAAAACTTACTGTTGTCTTTTTTGTTTTTATATATATATATATATATATATATATATATATATATATAATATACTTTAAAATCTGAAAGACGATCCAATCTGGACACAAAAATATTCAAAAACGAAGTAGAGTGTCACACAAAGAAAGCGACACACTTACTAACTCAAATTATGGGTTAACCGTCTTCAGGGGAAAAGAGGGTGGGGTACCACGCAATTGTCTTAGTAACCGTAAGAGAATACCAAATAAAGCTGAACTTCCCTCTTGTTTTCCTCCTGGTGAGGGTTATACCGAGAGTTTAATACTGTAAGCATCAAATATTTGAATTTGATAAATGTAAATGTAACTCTAAATCTATTATTAGTTGTTTTTGGATACTAAAATTGTTTGTTGTTTGATCATTGATTGTTATTTCACGTGTTTATGTGAAATCTTAATATATATATATATATATATATATATATATATTATATATATTTACATATATATAGTGTGTGTTTGTGTGTGTGTGTGTGCGTGTAAATGTTTGCTTGAATCTGTATTGTACAGTACTGTTACATTACTTTTACGTGACAAATAATGAGTTATTTGCGTAATAAAATCATAGTGCTATTCGTTGATATTAGTTGTGATTTACTTTAATTTACTAACCCTCTTAAATAAATAATAACAAGTGTATTGTGATCTTGTCAAATTTTGATGAGTAGTTTTCAACAAAATACACATATTGAGGTTCTCTGAGTCCAATGAAAGAGGTTTCAACTGTTTGTCTACTTCAGTGTGTGGGAGGATGATATGTGCGTGTGTGTGTGATATAGATTAAGAGAGAGAGTATAATATCTCAAAAACTAAAACAGTTATCAGGACCAAATTTTATATCTAAGGTACTGTTAGCTCTGCGTAGTATATGCAATCATCACACCAATATTATTGTTTAGGAACTGATTATCTGAGAGAATGTTAATTTTTTTGTGATTTGCTAGAATGTGTGCCCACGAAATTTGTTAAATGTAATTGTAGTTCTGGCTTTTTAGGTGACGTTTAATGTGGAGAGGTAGCAATCTGGGTAGTAATTGTCCTTCTAGATCAATTGATTAGTAAACTCTATTGGAAATGGAATAAACCTACTTTTATATTACTCTAATTAAACTGATATAGATATAATCCAAATGTAGAAAAATATACATACAATTATTAAAATTGACACAAATTCTATTAAGACATAGTCAAAAATCAACACCTCTTTTTTTTTGAGTAAATAACAAGTCGGACAAATAAAATGCTATTGCTCCTAAGTAGAATTGAGGAAAGCTTGTTACTTATAAATCGTAATAAATCAAAACTACTGAATATTTAATTCATAGTAGTGGAATTTATAATTTTTGGAAAATGTATTATTAGATTTGGCAGCTATTATTCCAACTAATAATTTCTGGTTTAATAATTTTTAAAAAGTTTAATTAAATTACTGGGATATTGTTTATTTACAGTGGGATCAATGAAATTCAGTTGTCATATTTTTTATGTTTGAAGTGATATTTCGCTTTTATACCTAATTCCATGCTACTTGTGTAAAATGATGTCAAACAAAAACAAGTGATTGATTAACCCACAATAAGTTTACTCATTAATAAGATTAATCCAAGATGCTGTCTTACCAAAGAGGAGATTTTGGAATAATCCAGTGGAGAACTTCATTTTTCCTCATGAACCAAGCTATTTTATGTATTATTTGACAGTAAAAATTTTTGATTAAATTATATATTTAATAGAACAGGGCTATTGCAAACAAGAATAGAAATGCTAATGATCCAGCCAGCCAGAATTGATTTTTTAAAGGAATATCATTTTGGATAGGTTGCTGAAACAATTAATTAGCTAAGTATTTATGTCATTCAGTAGTGCTGAAAGAGTACCACTTTAAAAGTAATATATCTCCGGAATAGCTCTATCACTATTAGTCTCTCAACCCAAGCTCAGGTATATATATATTATTTGAAGGCAATGAATCTGTTTTATTGGCTCCTCCGGGACGGATAAAGAACCACATCTGAACCCCCTAATTCAGGCATTGCTGGAAAATCCTCCCCTCCTTGTCAATTTAATCGATATCCACAGTTTATAGCTGTCCTCTCTTTTTATCCTAAAAGAATTAACCTCTATATATTAACATTAACAGCCATTTAAGGGACTCGTTAATGCTACCGTATCGCACACAGCTATCATTAAGACTATCTCTTTCACCCATTACAAAATAAAATTACTTTTCCCCGCTCTTATCCTTCTTAAGTTAATGTAATTTTAGGTCACATTATAACACTTTTTTCTCGTTTAATTCTCTTTTTTTTTTAATCCAAATTGTCTATTTTCTTAAATACTTTTTATTTAGTAAAAGTTGTTACATAACTCAAACACAAAACCTAAACTAATTACATTATGCAAATCCTCATTAGCATGCCAAAACTTCATTGTAATTACCATTGTGCTATTTGTATGAAGAAACAGTTTAAATAATGATTAATCGTTTACAACCATACTTCGTGTTTCTCAGTTAGAAAACATGTAAGATAAGGTTTTCAGAAAAAAGCTCAATTCTGCGACGATTAAATTGACGAATCTCAATCCGAGCCATTCTTACTTTTTTAATGCGAAACAAATAGAATTTTTTTTTTAAATTAAACGCTCATACTTATAATGAGCTCACAGCCTTCCTTCAAGTAAATAGAAAACTGCTCTGACAAGGAACCAAGAAACATTTACCAATTAGCGAGACATGAATGTTGTGCTTGGAGTTACTCGTATTCTCCTTAGTCCTACCGAACCAACCACTATTAATGGCTTTCAAATGAAGCCCTGCGCTAAATTACAACTCTCATTGAATCCACACATAACGATTTTTTTGTGATAACGTCCGCACTTCAAAGACGCCAAGAGTGGGCATTTAGGATCATGGGTCAAAAGAAGTCTTGTTGAGCCATTGAGACGCTTTGCCATGTTAGATGGAAAAGTGGATTTAATAATTTCATATGATTCTGAACTCGTATGACATGCAACAGCCATCTCAGACATTTATAATAAAATTGCTGTTATCATGTGCTGCATACATGATTTTGATCTACATTTGATCAAATAAATTGAGAAGTCACACTAAGATATATTTAAGGTCATAAAATTGTAAAGATGTAATTCAGCATTGACTACACTTTTGTGACAAATTTAAGATTTCAAATTATCAATTTTTATTTTAGGATTTTTTTCAAACTTTTTACATGGAAACGGTTCAACAATAATTAAAACCTCAGTGAATTAAAAAGATTGACTTTCAAAATTATGATTAATTCAGAAAATAATTCAGTAATAATAATTAAATATTTATAAATAGTTAAATAGTAGTTATAATTGTTATTAAAATGTTAAGGATTTCTTTATAGGTGATAAAAATTTAATTTATAATCTCTCCCAAGTACCTTCTTCTGTAATTAAATTATATTGTCATGAGCATTAAGTAAAACGACATGTAAGAAGAAGTTGTCTGAGAAATATTCACAAAGTAGGAGAAAAGTGAGTGGATGAAATAGTTACTTGAATGTGTTTATGGAAGCAAAAGAAAATTACATTAACAAGACGGTGCTAGTTTTAATTACTAAAGGGTTGTTTTAATCCCATAAAAGTATAAAGTCGTTAACACTTAGTGTAATGGAAAGGGCGTAGGAAGGGGAGAGACAAGGGAAAGCTTTATCCCTCTGGAATTGAGATGTAAAGGCGAGACACCTCTAAAGTGGAACTCACTAACAGTGCCGCAGCTCGTTTAAGCTGTTCGAGTTGGTATTCTACACCAGAGTGTCACATGTTACTCTCCACCCATGAAAAACTTTACAACCAATAAAAGTGTTCCTTTCACCACTACCAACTCCCTCTTTTGCCAATTTTCGCAACAACTCTATTCAAGCCTAACACTATCGAATCACTTATAAAAATATACTTATATATATATATATATATATATATATATATATATATATATATATATATAATTGTCTATGATAAGTTAGTTGATTTAAGCAAATAAGTACGCAATAAGTGAAGAAAATTTATTTTGCTAGCCATTTTGAACAAAATAATCCAGCTAAATCAACGATTATACCAAAAAATTATAATAAAACAATTGAAAATTAGTACATACATCAATTTATACAATTATACTGTGTGTCTATAAAGTCTTTGTGCACTTTAAAAAGTTTATAACATTATTTGTATTTTTGATAAAAAAATAAATCTATAAAAAGGATTAGAAAAAAGTAAATTATTAATTTTTAAGGTTTCCAATGTCATTCCATCTTAATCAATATAAAAAGCAATATAATTTTTCTGTTCACGAAAAATATTTGTCAGCTGATTTACAATAACCAGTTTTGATTTGTTATCATGTCTACCAGTCTTTCGGCCATTCCATGAGCAAAGCACAACATATCAGTGCTTTTTAATGTGAGAGAGACCCTTTAGCCGCATCAGGAAGCCCACTACAACCCTCCTATATTAGCAGGGCAAATAATGAAAATAAAAAAAATTAAAAAAATATAGAAAAAAAATAAAAAAGTATTTTTTTACAATAACGCCAGAAATCATTAGTTATTTTAACTTTCAAATGCTTTAATAAAATTAAGGTTTGTTTGCTTATGCAATTGTTTTCACATGCCACCATAAAATAAATCAAATGGTGTCAAATCTGTAGAGGGTGGAAGCCAATGAAATGGTTTACCACTTTGGATCTATTTGATCGGAAATTCCTGATTTAGAGGTTGTTAAAGGTTGTTAGATAAAGCTTCTATCCATTAATGTTAACGACAATAATGATGGAGGACATGTAGAAACGTAAATTAAATTTCCTTAAAACAAGAAAAAATATATATTTACTTCTTTATAATCCTTTTTTGAACATTATTTGCATCGCAAAGTACAAAAATAAATATAAATTTTATGAACTGCACACGGACTTTATAAGTACCCATATCTATATACAGAACCTTAAGTGCAACAAAATACGACAAACAATTGACAATAATGCGGACCGGAATCTACCTGAAAACAACTAGGACAAAAATTGTTTGGTTGCCCTTTTACTCTACTTAGTGTTGTTGATAATTGATTATTGTAGGTTAGAATATATTTCAAATTAAATAAAAATACTCCAGAATTATTTATTTTGTACGGAATATACTTGGCATATTATATACAAAATCTTGTTTGGAATTATAGGGTACCTGATATCGTGCAGGCACAGGACCGACAGCTTAACATCTTCTCTGAGGGACGACGTTCTTAGATCTATTCACCTTTCACTTGAATAAATCGAGGGCCAGAGTGGCTATCGAACCCTGGACCCACCAGCTCAGAAGCGAGCACGTTAACCATGGAGCTAAGGGGGTCAGGCTAGCTCAGTGGTTACGTGCTCGCCTCTCATCTGATAGGACCGGGGTTCGATCCCCACCTGACCCTCGATTTATTCACGCGGGAGGTGAATAAATCTGAGCACGTCGTCCCTCGGAGAAGGACGTTAAACTGTCAGTCCCGAGCCTGTACCATGTCAGGTACTCGTTAAAGATCCCTACTCTAAATACACTTGAGTTAGGCAAAATTTAGGACTCCCACTGTAGAATCAATCTTCATTGTGTGGAATCACAAAGGGCCAATGCTCGGCCTAAGTGTGTTCCCTTGTGAAACTGCCACAGCAACCTAACCTAACCTAACCATGGAGCTAACCTGGCCCTACTTTACTTAAATCGTCGTAATATCGTCGATCGTGTGTAGTATCGTCGTAGTTCATTCTATGATTCTTGGATAAACATCCATATATTTGTTACGGTTCACAGGATTCGAAACATTGTTATAAAAGACTTCACAAATTTCTTAAAGTAAGCTCACAGTGACTGTTTTGTACATAGAATGTTTCCTGTTTTAATAATCAAAGTTTTTGAAATGACTCTAATGACTTGTAAATTGAATAATATTATCAGTAATAGTATGGGTAATATTATCCGTTATAAAGGTGGTTATTTACTAAAAAAAATTCTGAAGTTACTGCAGATACAAGTTAAAAAGGATAGAGCATTTAAAATGTAATATTAATCTTAAATTCTGTTAAATTCTGTAAGATAAGAACTAACAGAAGGTCACAATGAGAATTGTTAATACTTTGGAAGTTGGTGGGTAGAATAATTCAAATTACTAGGAACTATTATACCTGATTATTTTGAGTATCCACCGGAGTGCATTTGGGATGACTCCATCTTCACAGAGTGACAACTATGTGAAGACGGCTAGAATTTATCAAGTTTTTGTCATAAATGATGAACAAGCTCCAACCCCATGTTTAAATATAGCTATAAAATAATGGGGTTCCAAACACACCAAGAGCACACCCGTGTAATGACTGGATATTTCCAAACTGTTAAGCAAAATTAATTTCATAGATGGTTGAATTGTGTTTCCTTTTATATATTTAATAAAACTTCTAAATATCATATTAAACCATTGAAATATCCCCAAAATTTAGTCATTTCTTTTGTTTGGGTTTTGATTTAAAATGTCTTAGTCAATATCAAGTAATCCAACAAAAACACCAAAATATTTAACAAGCAATGGTTAATTTTCAGTTTTTGGAATTATATTGTCTTCTCCGGTACTTAAAATTCCTTAATATTTTTTTATGCCATACTAATTTTAACAGGATTTTTTCACAAATTTTATTTTTTTATTGTAGATAATTTTTTTAAAACATATTTTGAAATCATGAAATGAACTTTGTTGCTATTTTTGCTCTTATGATTTCATTTAAAATGTATTCAGATCATCTTCATAAAAGAAATAATTTGTTGTACTTTAATTATGATTGGTCTGACGGTGTGTCAGATTGCTTGGCTAATAACTGATAAGTTATTATTGCTATTATTGATAAGTTTCATAATCATCATCTTTGCTAGTTTTATTTCAATGTTTCTGTACACTAGATTTATTCGTCTAAGAGAAAATAATGGTTTTCTAAAATCACATTTTAACAAAAAAAAAAAAAAAAAATGTCTTTCGCATGTCTGTCTAATCGGCCAAGGCCAATAGAACTCATGTACACTATAAATCCTATTTTTTGGTGAAATATGATTTTGGCGCATCAAATGGGGTTGGCTGTAAATTATATTCATTTCCCACCCACAATCACACACTCACAGACATTATGGAATAAACATCTAATAAGTTCTTTTAGGAACCCAAAAACATGTAAATCTAGAAAATTCTTTATATCAATTTTTTTTACCTCTACAGTTTACTTGAAACAATGAATTAAATTGAAAAACTTGTAAATTTACTAAAAGTAATGTATAATAAAAATGAATAATTTCATCTGGTATTTTATCATATTTACAAATTTTGAGTTATAACAAGTCCTTTTTCGACATTTTTTCCATGGTGTCTATGTGTGCGGGTGAAGGTCCATCCATAAGTTTGTCAGCCAAATTGAGACTATACCGTTTAAGGTATCAAACTGTTCATTTACCAAGAGAATAGGCGAAATTGAGTATGGAAAAGTCACTTTTTAAGTCAAAGCGTTATTTTAAACAACATTTTTTCCCCCATAAAGTATTAACAGAGTGTTGAAATTTTGTTATTAATAACAAGCTGTCAGAAGCATTAACTGTAAAGAAGTCAGATAATCAAAGTACATGATAAGATAAATATTAATAAAAGTGTAACATTTACTTTTTTACTTTATGATCAATTCTTAAAGATCGTGTATAAGATATAGGTCACATAATTTGACTATTCATAATGAAACATAATCAAAAATAGTAATTTTTAATACTGAATGCATTTCCTGAAATTTCATAGAGAAAAGTGGTGTCATGGTAGATTTTCTTATTTCAGAAAAGATTTCTTTTACTTTTAACTGCTAAAGAAAGTAATAAATTATATTGCTTCATAATGTAATACGGCTTTAAAAATTGACAACTGACTCGGATAGTGGGTTAACTTCTGAAATTGTTATATTTGTTAAAATTGACTTACTTTAATGTTTTATAATCAATTTACATGTTGCACCACCTGATAATGCTTAATGTCAAATATATAAATATTGGTGTTTTGTTTATCTATGAAATAAAGAAGTTGGAATATTTAAAAACAATAATGAAGTGACAATTGTATAATTAAAGCAATTAACAAGTCGAAGCAAGAAAGGAGGGTCTGGGGAAATAGAGCTGAGGACTAATAGGCGACTGGCGGCAGAGAGGACTAAGTTGGGATGGTCCACTTGAGAGGTAGCCGACTGCAATGGTTATGGGCGCCTGTCTAAACTGTTATGGCCCACTCTGCCAGCACTGTAAACCCCTCATTAGACGCCTTGTTTACTCCGAGTGCATCAAGGTGCTTCATAGGTCGAATCTCTCTCCTCTTCAATCCTCCCTTCCTACATTCCATCCACCACATTTCCCTTTGTCTTCATTCGAAATTGTTCGCACTTAGTTCTTAATGATTAATAATAAAACTATGATATCTCTTTCAATCTTCATAAACATACCTACGTTACATAAGATCCTGACATTTTAGAGAAGGGGAATTCATTCTTATAAAATGTATTTATAACTAATTATTAAATTTGCTGTTAAAATTACTTCTGTCTTAGAGCTACGATTGTAAATACATTAAAATTTGAAAATCATAATTGTGTAAGTGCCAAAATATTTTTTTTTTTTAGGAAGTTGAAAATTTTATTTTATAAAACAATCAAAATGATTGCTTATTTACATAGAGCCTTTTGATTTTCTAAAAAAACTTTCGTGTTACTAGAGGTGTTTAGTACTATAGCATGGTAGTAATAATGTAGTAGTTGTAGTAGGTCCTATTGAAAGAAGTAGCCCAAAAAATTGGTACTTAACCTCTTTTGGTTTACAACTTTTCAAATATAGATATCAGTATATACTAACCAGACACTAAAGTCATAATGTTTTCACCAGAAAAACGAAAGGGGTTATTAATATAATAGTTTAACTCTATGTTCTCAGAAACAATGATCTTCATGGAATATTTTACAGGGAGTGTCCAAGTAATGACAAAAATCACTTGTTTTAAAATTTTCCTAATTTTATGCAAAATACTTTCGTCTGTATACTATCGAATCAAAAATTAATAATAATTATAATAAAATCAGTAAAAATAAATCAACTCTGACATGGGTACCTGCACACAATGAACAGAGGAATAAAGCAGTAGAGAGGTTAGAAAAGTCAAACAAACCTTCTGTTACCTGGAGCAATTTTGCACAAACCCCACTTTCTCAAGGATGATAGTGCAGAATGAATGAAATGCAAGGCAGCTAGAACAATCGGGTTTAGATTCTTCTCTAAGAAAATTACATAATGGTGGGCAACCTTTTTGATAGTGCGTGCCAAAATCAGCCAAGTCTCTGACACAAATTTTTTCCACGACCATTTTTCCACAGCCATTTTTTTTTAGAACATATTTGGTATCTCTTAAGAACTTTTTAAACGAAAAAATAATAAATTACCTCAGTGCAGTAAAACATAGTATAAAAAAAACAGAAAAACAATTATTTAACCTTTTAAAAAAAAGAAGGTAACTACGGCAACAAGATCAACTTCTTTTTGTTGAGACCTCTTTAGCTTCGTAGAGCTTAAACCTTTTCACCACCAGGACGTACATATACTGTCATGTCATGAAAGCTTATACCCCAAGGAAAGTAGTTTTTCTTTTGTCTGTGCTTAGGGTAACCTGTGCTCTTTCGTGCCAGAGACAAGTAATCTGCGTGCCTGTGCCAGAAGTTCCCCCCCCCCCGATCTAGATGATGTTCGAAGGTTGAATTTAGAGGCAACAAAGGAATGCAGAATGAGACTAGTAGGCACAAGTTAGATGGCATTTGGTCTTTCACTTCAATAATAATGTCACATTGTTCCAAATCAATGATCCGAACTTGTTATAACTGACATTGATGTTGCCACGTGCAGACAAATGATACGTTATTAATTATCTATGATTTTGATATTACAACCAAACAACAGCAACATTAAAAATAAAGCTAAAAGTGAATTTGATGCTAAAGAGTTTAGTATTATATTTACTCATAGCTAAGTTGAGTGTCGGCCACATTAAATTTTTTTTAATAATTTCCAAAAAAAAAAGAAAATATTTTAGGAAAAATTATCCTCATTAATTAATTTTGATAGTTATTTCAACACTTCAAGTATGAAAGTAAACGACACTATAATGTACATCATAACTTAGAACTAAAAGTTGTTATCGGGTGAGCAAATGAAAAACAACTTAACATTTTAATGTAATTAAGTTGACTACCTTATCCTTGCAATCGTGTAGTTGTTTTTTCTTCCTCCTATTCATTATTGCAGTAAATTCAGAAATTAAGAGTTTATCCCTCCATAATTCAAAACACCCTTCATTGACTTTGCTCACATGAGTAATATTAACAAAGTGTACAGATACATTTCTTCAGAAGAATAAAATAAACACTATTTTAATTATAATGTATTTTAGGGATTTATCTATATATTTATATTGGACATATACCATTGATATTTACAAAATTCACTATTAAAAGGCTTATTCTTTGCTCATGATTGATTATTTGAAATTTTTTAATGATGTATTATAATTTAATTTACTATATGTCATTATCAGTTGCGAATTTTTTAAGCGATTTTAATTTGATAAAACATTGTTGCTTTCTTTATTTTCACTTACATAACACAAATGAAATAAAGCAACAATCACAATGATTTCTTATTGTTTTTGAAAAACATTACAAAAAAATTCCACATTGAAGGTTTTAGGTTTGTTAGAAACCATGTAAATGACTTAATTATTTGAAATAATGTTTATTACTTTATTTGTAACTTTAGAGTGTTATTTGATGTATAAATTATCTCAAACTACACATTTTTTTGTGTGTTGTTTATTTTTTATCCTAAAAGATAGAATGGTGTTTGCAGATGCATTCAAATAGATTTAAGAATTTGAGAGGGTGAAGAAGTTTCTTGTTCTCAAGACGGTTAGAAATAGGAGAACTATGAAAAGAAAAAAAAAATTATTTGTCAAATAGACTTAGGTGTAATGCGGAGGATTTGGTTGAAGAGCAGGTGTGGAGGGACAAAGGCAGGCACAAAAGGCTAGCCGGCTGTAATTGAAACATCTCTTTCACAGGCATTTCCATGTCTGCTGACAACGCGTGCCGCCTCAAACTGTCAGATTACTGGATTTCTTCACAGACAGAAATTTCCCTGCCAAACAACCTTTCAGAACAAGATTGTGTGAATCACGCTTCGCTTGCTCTTGCCAAATGGCACAAAACCACACACTGAAAATTCCATTTCAACATTCATATCCAAATCACCATTTCTCTTGAAATTATAATATTGATTTTCAACCACTTTACCTCTATTGATATTAAAAGATTAAAATTATAGTCAGTTTGGAAAATAATTATTAATAATGTGTAAAATACATATACAATATATCATTTTCAGAATGAATATTAATTGCATAGCACTAATAATCTTCTGAATGTGATAGAGAAAGTGGAGTGAGTCATGTTTAAATCTCCTTATGTAACTTTATCCAGCGCCCAGTCAACTTTTTTGTGTGCCCCACTAGGTCTAATAAATATGGGTCAAATCAGCTGAGTCTGTTTATTTCTGTCATTGCTAATATTCTCCGAGTCTCAATAGTTCAGCAGGTGTTGATAGTTTATTTCAGCTTTTTCTCACAGCAGACACTATGAAGATGGTGAAACATTGGTTTTTTGTTATGTTTTTATCATGAAATAGTGCCTTTAGCTGCCAGGAAAGATGAAACAGTGATTATATGTGCTAGGAAAGGATTTATAGGGCACTTGCGAATAACAGTTCTCTCGATTTTCTCCTTGCCGATTGTTGACGCTGTCTAGTAGGCCATCGCTTCACTCAATGCGTGTCTCACCTGAAGTCACTGAGAAAACAATCAAGGTCACCCGGATTTTAGGTAGTAAAAGTTTTTAAAACTTACGTTTTTCCAAAGAAAAAAAGCATCATTCTATTCAAAAAGAGCAGTTGGTTGTAGAAGGATTACTTCGGTTAATGTTAGATTATCTCTTCGATTTACCAAGTGTTGCTTGATATAATACGACATGAACTTATGTTGGTCGTAGAAATAATACATGGCTGCAACTAGCGGGAACTAAATTCACGAGTGTATATGAGTAATACTGTTGTCAAGATATCTCAAAAACCAAAAGATTTATAAGTACTGAACTTCATATTAATTTCCTATTAATATTTGTGAGTTAATTTTTATAAAAATAACATTTTTTACCATTTGTACAGGTATTAGTTACATAATTTTTATTAAAACTGTTGTTATTCTTTCTTTTCGGTTTAGATTTAATAAACATAGCATGCAATCAGAGTAAAATCGTAGTTTAGAATCAGAATTATAAATTATTGTTCTACATAAGAATAAATGAACTCTTCAAGAACTTTCATTATATTATTATTTTGTATATGAATCAAATGGCAATTACTTATCAATAATAAATATTAAGTTTAATTTGAATTGATGTAACTTATGGTCAGATATTAAAGAGTTCTTCTTTTCTATAAGGCCTGCCTACTAGCACTGATAGTGAGAAAGACAGACTGTTTCGTTTGTAATATAATTGTATAAACATTACTGGAAATATCTAATTATTTTCGTTATTTATTAAATTTTTACTTTACTATAAGTAAAGTATAGTGATCGTGAAAAAATTCGATCTCGAGATTTTGACGGAATTACATGTTTTGAGGTCCCACAAGTCGTTTTATGAAGTTTTTTCGATTAATTTTTTTTGAAGCGAAGAAATTTTTTGAGCGAATCCACTGAGATAAAATTGATATTTATAAAGGAACAATTTAAATTGTTTATTGACTTATATGAGATGTAAGAGGAATAATATTGTTCAGGAAAATGATAACAATCACTCAGACAAAATTCGTATATATGTTATTTGACAAAGGGGAAGGAAAATGATCTTATTAAATACTAGGAAGCCATAAAATTCCCAGTATAATAATTGTATAAAAAAACCAAAAATGTAAAAGATAATTCAAAATTGAAATCTTTCGTTTAGAGATTAATAAATGTAATTATCGTACATCTTTAATTATAAATCATCTTAAAACAACATTTTTTCTTCGCTGTTTATGATGTTTTTCAGAGAAAAAAGGGTATTTTCCTGTTTTAAATTTGAAAATTTACTTTAATATTCAATCTAGAAGGATGTCAAGTAAACGATGTAAGAAATCCACTGGCTATTTGAACAAAAGCCATGTTCTCTTGTAGGAGAATATTTCGTATCAAGAAATGTTCACTTTAGTTTTTCAAAAATGTCATTACTGCTGTAGTTATACTAATGAAATTATTTGCATCAGCTGTGTGATTTAGAAAAATAAGCTTATATATCGATATGTCCTTCAATTAATCATTATTTGTACTACCTCAGGAATGAAAGACTAATAATAATATCCCATTTAGATGTTTACGTTATGCTTAAGTGAGACGTTATGTGTTATATACTCAAGAAATTTGATATTAAGTTACTTACAGTAAAGTTGTGTGTAGGCCACTCCAGATTTTAAATACTGATATTTATTATATTATGATGTTTATATTAATACTATGATATTTATTAGTATTAATAGTTATTATGCAAATCAATAATTAATTATCAAGATTGTAGGCATAACCTTATTCACTTTTAATGGGAATTTAGTTTTCGAAATACAATACAGAGAAGAATAGAATAAATATTTATAAAAAAATCTGGTGTGATAAACAAGTAATCATAAAAAAGAACAATTAACCTTTCTCTGGTTTTGCATAAATAAAAAATTAATAATAACAATAACAAGAATAATAATAATTAAATTAACATGCTTTTTTTTCCAAAATATTGGTATAATTATTTTGTTATTAGTATTCTATAAAGTTAATTTTTTAAATTTAATGTGATTTTGAATCGATTTAAATTATTATAATTAACCTATATTGTATATATATGTTTTATGTTTATGGTTATAAGCATTATATTAGAAAAGTATAATCTCCAGTAATTATTATTATGGTTTTTTTTTTAAATTAGCCATGATGAGAAGTTGAATCTAATGAAATATATTATTGTTTTCATGTTTGACCACATCAAAAATGAGGATATAGCCAAACATTTGTCTCATGCTCACATTTGAATGTGGATTGTAATGCAAAGCTTTTGCATCTTGCCCTCAGGAACTGCGCAATATTGTCCCAAGTATACACCTTGGGATTTAAGAAACGTTATTTAGTTTTTTTTCCACATTCTTCGCTTAATAAATGTGTATCTGGTTTCATATTCATTATATATATTTTGCTGTACTTTGCGTAATATCAGTATCAACGTAATCAGATTGATTTTGAAGTTCATTTAACCCTATTCTGGAAAGTTGTTCGATCTTTTGACCCAAAGGCAATTAAAACTCGGATAGAAAACGAAACACATTAATTTTCGATTAAATGGAATGAATTATGGAGATTTTCATCAATAATGTGAGAACAGATTTTTAACATGTCAATAAGATCACTCATTTTATATAAAGTAGCCCTTAAACTTTAAGGGCTTAAAGAATGCCAAATTTCACGCCGAGTTTTCTTTCTGTCCGAAGGCTAAAAAGAAGATTAAATGATTTTAACACTTTCTTTAGCGATAATTTGCTTACACGCGCTTACACAGTCATACGCCATGTACAAGTGTACATATTTTTATAAAAGCACCAACTAGAAAAATTGCATTTGGTTTTGCTTTTTGGAATTTATTCAAATTTGTTTTCATAATTTGTTGGTAACATTTAGTGTCTTGATTAGTTGCAGTTCACTCTCACGTGTTTATTCTAAAAAAACAGTTGTACTTTGATCCCGAATTGTTTTCTAAAAGTTCTAATGTAGTAGTTAAATATTTCTGTTTCAAAAAGTGTTATACTTCAAGTCCTCTGAGTTTCTTGTTATCTTGAATTTGCTATTGTACTTCCATGTTGTAATTTTTGCTCTTTTTTATGTTTATTCTTGAATATTATTTATTTTCTTAAATTTTATCTGTTTCATAAGCCTAATAAGATTCTTAAAAAAAAAACTGAAACGTGAGCATTGAAAGTTTGATTCGAACTTGAAGAACTAACCGATTCTTGACAAATGTGGGCATATATATATATTTTCAAATTGTTCTTGATCTCTTAATACAACAGAGTATTTGATATTTTTTTTTTCTTTTGAGAGCTATGCCTTTGAAATGAACTTCTCCTTACTACACCAACGTTTCTATCTAGTTATACATCATCATCAGAGCTACAAAACATGATAAAGCTATGTATTTTCAACAACTATATACAATTTCAATATGGACTACTATGCTAACAATAAAAACATAAAATATTTTTACAAAACAAAATGAGTATATTTTTTTTCTATTGATATGTTTAATACAGAAATCAACTATTTCGGATTACCTTCGAGTGAATATGAATTAATTGCTATTCTCGATGCTTCTTTTTGTAACTTCATGTTTCGACCCTTCGGTCAGTTGGCTTCAGCTACTCAAAGGGACTACTTCTGCCCGATGACGACGAATGTCGAAATATCGTAGTAAGTCTTTAGTGTGTGTTCTTGTTTTTCTCTTTTCTTTGTGAACTATGTATATATAAGAAATTAAAAAAACGATTCTGTGTCCTAAATAAACTAAATTTGTAAAAAGAATATACATGAAAGTGATCATCAAAACTCACTGCTATATTTCGATTGCCTTGTCATCAGGTAGAAAGATGTGAATCGTTTCGAAGTCAAGTGCTGACTGAAGTGGAGTTTCATTGAAGAGGCACTCAATCGGTGAGGCCAACTTAAGGAGGGAGTGGAGACTAGGATAAATAGGACAAATAATACAAAAAATATAAAAATAAATGATGAAAAACAATTGAATTAATAATTAAATGTGATAAATTAGTAAAAACAAATCTTTATAAATAAAATAATGATTTTGTCTGTACATTGCTCAGAACTGACTCATTTCAAGTTTTCTTTACGTTTCATACATTGGAGAAACCGAATCCACCCTTAGAAAAATTTCTGTCGGTTTGTCGGTTTGTCGGTTTGTCGGTTTGTCGGTTTGTCGGTTTGTCCGCAAAACTTTGTCACAGGTAAACTCAGCTACCATAAGACATATAAAGCTGAAACTTTTACAGTAGATTTGTGTAGGTCTAACTTAAAATATAGGCTATGAATTGATTGGAAATTCAACGTAGAAGTGAAGTTATGGACGTTTAACGCAAAAATGTTTGTCACAAGTAAACTCAGCCACCATAAGACATAGCGAGCTGAAACATTGACACTGGATTTGTGTGTGCCTAACTTAAAATATGGGCTCTAAATAGATTATTAATTCAGTACAGAAGCGAAGTTATGGGGCTTTTAGCTGTATTTTCCTAACTTCACAGACAAGTTTGTTTTGAAAATACACAGGTGTGGCAAGTAGGTATTGTTAGTTGATTTTAATTTCAATTGAGCATATGAATATATTGCGTATTTGACATCTTTGAAAAGGTACCAGAGTTTCCCAGAGTTGAGGATGTACTATCTAATACGAATAAATAGTTTTGTAAACGAGCAATTCTCAACTCTTAATATGAACAGGCATGAGAAATCAACAAAGTTCTTACGCTATATGAAGCCGAGGAAAGGACTTACAAGTCAGTAAAGAGATTGGATTAGTGATGAAGAAGCAGTTCATTATCTAATTGAATTTCTTGACTCTGAATTTATTTCTCCTGGACTGCTGCTCATGAGTAAGTAGGTGCACCAATGATGCTGCAATTTATAGCAGTAACAAATTTGATGTTACGAAACATGAGTGACCCAAAAACTGTGCAACGGGACACGACTCTGAGTTCGTGCTCTACACAGATATGCCATAGAGGCGGACATAATGACTGGATGTGGTATTGGGGAGTCTGTGTGTATACCACGCATACCATTGATTCCGAGCCACTGTCTGTTTCCATTCAAATGATTGCAAGGTCCCCTCAGAGTCTATTTCGCAATGACGTTAACTAAGTCGCAAAGGGAGACTTTATCTAACGCAGGAATTCAAGTTAGCGAAACCAAGTTTTTCTCACATGGTCAACTGTAGTTTACTTGCTCAATAGTCAGAGGTTTCAACTGATTGTTCTTCCATGAACCTGAAGGACAGACAGCTAATGTAGTGTATACAGAGGCATTTGTTTAACACTGTACTAATAATGGTGTTTTCTACTATTCTATAACTTCTAATTATAGTATTAGTATAATACTATAATTGATATTTTGGAATACCAAGAATAATAGAATTTTTGATTCCGTCAAAGACGGGTACATTTGCTAGTTATAAATAAAATATGAAAAAGTAAAGAAAATTGTTTAATAAGGCTAAATAAATAATAGTGATAAAGAACTGAGGATTGAGGTTAAGTCCACGAGTGAATCTAGCTCTCAGGAGAAAAATGAATTATTATTTTAAAACTCTTAAAGTGACATTGTTCTTGGGATAAATCTAACTAAGAATCTGTTGACAGAAACAGTGATTTAGTCCGTGAAAACTGGCATGAATGACGACGGAGGTCACAGGAGGACCCTTGATTATTCATACGCAAGTTTAATGTAT
This sequence comes from Hermatobates lingyangjiaoensis, assembly GCA_026182355.1. NCBI lineage: Eukaryota > Metazoa > Arthropoda > Insecta > Hemiptera > Hermatobatidae > Hermatobates > Hermatobates lingyangjiaoensis. The sequence continues at coordinate 2,451,339 of JAPFBL010000001.1, read as the reverse complement.
ACAAACTTATAAAAAAGGACCGCATTGGGTTCAGTCCAGTCGATAAACAAAGTATAAATAAAACTTCCTGAGTACGACCTGAGTTTATTCAGGATTTTTTTTTTGTAATTTTGTAATTAATTTTTTTACATTTAATTAGGTTTTCTATTTTTTATCTGGTTGAGGTCATATCATTTTGTTGTCTTTTAATATGCATATTTGTAATTATATCTTTTGTTTTTGTTCAATATGTTTAGAAATTTAAAACAAAATTGTGTAAAATGCACTAATAATAATTTTATTTTGTTGAATAAACATACCAATAAAAAAAAAATAAAAGTAATTTCTTTAGTGTTTTTATAATAAGGGAATGGTATCTCTCATTGGGACGGAAATGAGTTTCGGAAGAGGGTTTTTGTGATTCTAATTTAGAATTGGGACCTGGATCAGTCAACACAGGTAGCTGAGAAGGGTATTTGGGAGAGAAAAAAGAACCGGGAATAAGGTATGAAGGTGGGGTTTAATAGGAATGAGTGTAAATAATAAATTAGTCTGGGTGGAGTATCAAGATAGTCGTCCATTGAGAGTCATCTCGTCCTGGCCATTCATACCTGCCCATTCAGCCTTGTCACACACCTCCGTCGCACCAGCAACACTTCAAAACATTTTCAGTCTTCACTATGAAATTGTGTCTTCACAAATGCTAGAGTAGCTATCGTTCTTGTTAACCAAGTGAGCTAATCAGGCATGCTAGTTAGCTTCTTTAGAGACTATGTCAACTGAAGTTGTCCTCTTACGTCTTAATTAACTGTTTAATATTTTATACATTGCCCCTTCACTATTTACTAAGTTTTTGGTCCATTCGTGTTATATACAATTCAAACATTTGTTACAGATTCTCCAAAATTGTTCCATACAGTAAACTGGACTTCCTTCTCCACCTCAGAGCATTTTATGTGAGTCTAAAGCTAACTCTAAAAAAAACTATTTAGTTATTGTCGTTACGTAAGAATAACAATCTAACAATAACTAATAAATAAACAAAGATAATGAAATAAAACTTACAAATATTGTAAGAGTAGCTCGCAATTTTAATAGTTTCATTTCGTCAGTAATAGGTAAAATATTGCGAGATATAGGATGCCAAAGTCAGAAAGAATGCCAAATGATTCACCGTTTTTACAATTTTAGAAAAATAAATAAGTGCTGAATCAAATATCACCTGATGAGGTAACTTGTATCAATTATAGAAATAATTCTGACACTTTCATGGTTATATGAACTACGTATAGTGTTAGTTTGAAAGCATTTCTTGAAAGAGTTCTAGTATTTCTTGACTATAGTCAGTTGTGTTTATTTTAACACTTCTGCATGTATATATCTTTATCTTTAGCATACAAATATAATTAATGAAGAGAAAAGAAATAAAATTCGTAAAATCGTTTATATATTTGAGTGTATACAACTAGTATTAGTAGCAGATCATTACCTTTAAACATTTTCTTGATTAATGAATCAAAATTTTCTTGATCTGAATTTTTTGATAATAACTGTATGCAAGTATGATTCATCCATGTAAGCACATTTGAGAAACAATTTATTGTCTTTATTGGAGAGCATTAATTATTTGTATTGAAGAGAGGGGTGCAAAGTGGACAGGGGAAGGGAAGGTTTGCAAAAAGAGTGTTGTTTGCAGGGTATGTAGTTTTCAGAGTGGAATATGGCAAAATGATAGGGTGGGCAAGGTCTGGATGTCCCTCACTCGGGTCGCCTATGAATATAAAATACTCTGGAGAAATTACGCAAACAATAGGAATGCATGTCATTCGACTTCAATTCTGCGATACAGGTGTCGAGTCGGTAAAAACCCCTCGTTAACAGTTATATATAACAATTCCGCTCTTAACTCCAGCTTTAATTGGTCAGGAGGCAATTTCAGCAGGTTTAGCCCACAGTCAGGCCATCAACTCCATCTATTAATTACCATTCTATTTTATTCAATTTTGCACTATCTATTGGCGATTAGTTCAATATCTATTCAGTTCAGTTTAAATTCTTGAAAATTAATTCAAGTATGTCTATAAATAAAAAAATTAGAATCAATATTTTGATTGGGACAAGTTATTTAACGACATTATACGCCAATTTCTTTCTATTTAAAATAAGATAAGAGAGATCCTTTCTTACATGTAGCTGCTTCTAAATTTTTTTTTTGCATTAATCTATAATGATGTAAGAGGAAATTCTGTCAAGACAAAATCACTTCAAAATCATTCTCGGACAGATGTAATATTTACTTTATGTTCTTTAAGTAAAAAAAAATAAGAAGCTAATTTGAGATTGATAAACATATACGTATTCGTTAACATATACATACACTTAGACATCTTTGAGAAACACAATTGAAAACCAAATACCAGGACTCATATTTAATATTTCGACCCTTTTAAAGGTCGCCCTCAGGAAAGGAAGTTGTGCGGCGAGAAGTGAAAGCCAACTGGGTAGATTTACAGAATATAAAACTAATGGAAATAGTTGAGAAAGAATGACAACGAGGAGAAAATAACAATAAGGAAAGCAATATTTATAAATATAAAATTCAATTAAACAGAAAAAACATAAATTAATAAAATAAAAAAATACTAAAGAAATTAAAAAAAAATAAATTAAATTAAATAACTTAAGTAAAAAAAACAATTCTGAATGCTACTTAACGGTTCAGGTTTGTACCTGGATTTCAACAGGCTCCTAGGAGCTATACATGGGCTTCTTCAGAAGCTCTTAAAGTTACAGATCTATTGTGTTGCGGGACTGTTTTAAGTATCTGAACTCTGAAACATTTATTGGAACTTAGACTGTGGGAATTGGCAGCAGCAACTGCCAATGTATGGGAATAGCAATTGACAGTGTACAATCGCGACCTACCGAAGACTTATGATTATGCATATGTAGGCTTAATATAGTGGTTGTTAAAGCAACATAGAATTCGTCTCACTGAGTACAGTCTAGACCAGTGGTGGGGGGGAACCTTTCCTGGAGTAAGGGCTATTTTAGCAACGTCCACTTTTTTCCAAAAGGCCACCACGACTGGATAAACAAATTCTTATATAATAGTTATATTGGAAAATGCTTGAATCAATCATTATATTACTCGATCAGAGATTTTAAAACCGTTTTGCATCTTTCAAAAGCAGTGTCCTCATTGCCTTCCCTTATTACCTTTGTTTAACTCAGGAAAATGATTCTAAAAGCTTAGACTTTTCAAGTAATGATTCATATATAGTCTTCTTTCTAAATGCAGCATTTTTTTTCTTTATTACCATAATTGTAATTCTTCATATTTTGAAATATTTTTCTCAACAAACTGCATTTCATTGTTCGTAAGATCATATGTGGCCTTAAGGCTGCAGGATCCCCACGTTCGGTCTAGACGGTAAACACTATCACTAGAAGTGCAGGATTAAGAATTACGTACATAAAAACAGTTAGGATTTCTTTATTATTTCATTTCATATTGTGGTTTGATCATTGATTGTTATTTCACGTGTTTATGTGAAATATTGTTATATATATATATATATATAATATATATAACTTTTTCTTTGACAATACGATCCGAAATGGACACATACAGTTCAATGTAAATAAAAAAGAACATAGAGAAATTAAAAACACACACACTTACAGTCTCTAATTTTCTGTTGAACCATCTTCAGGAGAGATAAGAGAGCTGTACAGCTGTACTTCAGCTGTACCAGTGCTCTTTGTTTCCCTCTCTTATCTCTCCTGAAGACGGTTCAACTGAAAATTAGAGACTGTAAGTGTGTGTTTTTAATTTCTCTATATTTCTTTATGTACATTGAACTTTATATATATATAGTTTGATGACGACGATGGTCGAAATATCGATGTGAGTTATGTCTGTGTCTTTCTGTGTGTTTTCTTCGTTTTGAATTTATTTTATTTAAAAAAGTCCGCTGGACCGTTTTTTTTATTTGTATTTATATATATATATATATATATATATATATATATATATATATATATTTGTCATTTTAAATATATGTTGATGCTATTTATTCATAAAATAATTAATGTTAACATATAAGGGAGTAATTATACAGTTCATGTTCCAAACAAATATTTCTATACTCATTGGTTTAATTTCAGAAATATGTTGTCTGATGTTTGATGATGTCCTTAATATTGAGTTGTAATTCATATTGTAAATCCCAATTGTGAAAATCGTCTTTAAGAATTTGGTGAGAAGGAATGAGTCTGCAAGTGAAGAATGCAGGTGCTATTAGGGGCCGTTCTTCAGAGTCCTCGAGAGCACGCGTTGCATAAATAGGCGTTCCCACCGGTAGCAGACAGGAGCGTTCGATATAAATGGAGCGTAAACCGTTTTATTGTTTGTTTTGTAGTGAAAGAGGCTGGGTGCTGTGTTGCCGAGCATAACTGAGTTGTCATACAAAACAGAGGATAGGCGATAAATCACCTGGTGGGTGGCTTTTTGTGGCTGAAGAAGAAGGAGGAGGAGGAAGGAGTCGTTGCCCGTTCACTGTGACTATTAGTTATACGCACTGTCTGCACGCTTTGTTAGCAAAACCGACCATTCCCTTCTTCCCATTCAGCCATTTTCCATCCAGTGGCATCGACTCAACTAAAAGCCTTCTTAAAAAGCTAAATGCCTTTCCTCCTGCAACTCTATTGAAAGACGTTTTCCACCTCCCACGTTCCCTTGTTCGCCTCGTTCCAGACAGCTGTTAAAATATGCTTCCTTGCTTTTCATTTGTTCCACCTCATATAAAGTCAGCCACTTGTTAATTCATCTTAGACCAATGATATCAATTAACTCGTTACTTCAAGGTGATTATCAAGGGACCATGTGCTATATAATCGAATATTCATTTTTCATAATCGGATTCATTATTCGAGGATTTTGTGTGTAACATCTTCAATCTACATCGTTTTTATTTTTTAAAAGATCAAAAAACATATAGTAGCACTCATAAGAATTATAATACATAGGACCAAGAGAAATCAACTGTCGAATAGGTTTTGTATTAATATCTACAATTCTAGCTACCCTGGTCATTGAACTGAAGATAACAGAGTATTATTATTTACGTATGAAGTTATTACTTCTCTAGTGACAATTCATGTGTTTATGTCAATTCTTCATAAAACGCATTTACTTTTTATGGTTGTGAGCAGAATATTTATGATATCAAACTATTTGTAATAGCTTTTAATAATAATTCTAAATACTATGAACAAATATTAATTCTTAATTAAAACTCACTTCTAATTGTGCCCACATGACCTTCGTTCTGGCATCACCTGTATGCAAAATGACCATAAAATCAAATGTCCACAATAGACATTACATCATGCACTTCATTTTGTTATTATTTATATTTCATGGAAATAAAAATGAATAATTATTACAATACATATAATTCGTATTATTGATGTCTAGTAATAGAAAATATATTAAAAAATGGTTAATATTAGTTATAATGAATTTTTATTTTTTTCATGAATGTTTAATATGATTACCATTCCTTCTATATATTTTTCTGGGACAGTATATGATCTTAGACCATTGCCATTACTACTGATAATAACTCCTGGCAGTCACAATTATTGCTCATGTACTGAAGCCATACCCTATTACCCAGCGTCAAATCTCTCTAGCCATTCTTGCTTGTCTATTATAGTACTTGCTCTGGTCTGCCTCATTATTCATTATTTATTAGCAGTACATCTCAGTACCAGAGATTTTAATAAATTCATTCTAATTGGTAATTCCAACTTAATAATCCCCGACTATAATAACTGACTAGACCAGTTACAACTTAATAATAGTTAATTACATTAAAGTAATTAATTGTAATTAATTAATAATTAAGCTTTCAAGCCAGCTACAGGGAAAATTTTTATATATTTTTTTAAAATAACTGAAGTTCCGCCTGTCTCTTTCGCTTTTTTCACCAGTGCTATAGCTGCACAAACCCACTTTTCTGTCTTTTCACCTGAGCGTTGTTACATGAACTGGAACGTACATCTCAAAGCAAAACTGTCATTAATTTTACATCTTTAAGCAAGTTTCTTAAACTCAACAGGAATTCCAAATTGACTAAACAATGTTTTAAACATATTAATTACTGGATTGAATGTTTTTGAGAAAACAGAAAAATTTCAAAGCATGTTGAGTATTAATCAAACATAATTAAATAGGTATTCCTCGTAAGTGAGTTACATCCACCCCCAGTTTGAAAAAGGAATAAGGTGAAATTTCATAACTGAGTAACGAAGCTTTTATTCTACTATGGCAGAAATTTTGGGACATCGCACATGCTGAAATGAAATTAATGGTATTCATATTTATTCCTAGCCAATAGGAAAATTTACTTTCCTTTAGTCTAGTTTTTATCATACTGAAATGTGTTTCATGCAAAATTGTAATAGTAGTTTTATGTAAACTTGGAGCTGTTGTCATGGCAACGTAAGCTTTTATCCCCAGTTGGACTGGTGCATAGTTTGATGGATGTTTTACGGTTTGGTCTACATTTTCAATCCAATTCACTACCATTCTTGAATATACCTCAAAACAATTCTTAACCCCGCGTTTGCTTTTATTAATTGATGATATCTCTGTTTTCCACCACTGATTACAACCTTAGCACCCAATGTGTGAAAATCATGAGTATACGAGTATTTACCACAGAGTTTACCAATAAATAGCCACACTGAACAGTTTCTCGATATTGATCCGCCTCTACAATATAACCGTCTTATGAGTTAATTTGTTATAATTAAATAGCTTTAACTTCATTTACTTTAATTTGTTACCCATTTTACTGTGTCTTTCTCCATTACGATGGGTGACTACGAGAACATTTGTAGAACTATATAGGTTGTTTGGGTATTTTGAACAGGCAAAACAAATGGATTATAACTCTTTTTCTACTAGCGCAGATCTGAGTACCGATTTACTTAGACATTGTGAAGGGTAGTGCATTGGTTTATTATCCTCCAAATGACAGCATCCTATCGCAATTTTGATTATGTCTAAAACACTGTGTAATTGTTTTCTATTTTTCGTATTATTATTACATTACTTTCCACCCAAAATATACCATATTCATTAAATCTAAAACTTGTAGACTTAATTTCAGTTGGGTGATCTAGACTTTTGTTTTTATCAAACAATACATTATTCTGAGAAACTCTAACCAAAACTTTTTCAAAAGTTAAACCATGATTCTCTCTGGAATTAATAAGATGTCAAAATAAACAACTGTTTTTATAATGTGTCAAAATATTTCATAGTAAATTTTAAAATAATTCAACTAAAATTTACGGACCAAATGGTAGACTGAAAACTCTATAGTTGGCAAACAAGGCTACTAAAAGTTCAAAGTTTATTTCAACAGTGTGTACAAACTTGCTCATTTTGGGATTTTTTACTGAAGAGTCAGTATCTGAAATGCTTCTATAATTATTAATTTATTCAATTCTGCAAGATCTAAATATAACCTTAACAACAAATTTGGCTTCTGAGTAATAACTAGATTATTAACCCATTCACAAATAGCATCTACTTTTGTGATAAAACTGTACAAAATATAGCAATATTAATGTACCAAAAACTGGTTATGCCAAACGCTATGAACTTCTAGAAATATAACATAGCTGTAACTGCATAGAGGTTTGCCATTCTAGGTATATACCTCAAAATTTTAGCTATATTATTACCTACCCTTTGCGTCTTTTTTAGGGCTGATTTGTTTCACAGCACACCCTTCCTCCCCTCGCCTTGCTTTTAGTCTTCTGTATGTTTGACGTTCCTGTCCCCCAGATCCATGGAATTCCAAAAAAGATGCCCTTTTCTAGAGAAAAGTTTGCTCTTAAGAAGCATTTTTGATGTACTTTTGAATGAAAGCCTAGTATTAATTGAGCTCACAATAACGTTTTCTTTTGACTTTCAAATTCACTAGATTTGATTAAATATTTCAAATTAGTAAAAATAACTTCAAATGGCTCTTCAGCTATCAGCTTTCTGCAGAAAAACTTAAATATTACCATCTTTAAATACTTCTTTGAAGTAAAGTGTTTTTTTAAACATTATACACTAAATTAACTGTTTCTTTGGCCTTTCTCAATGGCGTAATACAATTATACAACTTAATTACCTCAGTGCCCGCCATCTTTTTGGGTCCCTTGATTCATAGTTTCAGTATACGAAATAAATATATACTTCACCTTGGGTACATACAAAGTTTTCTGCCAAATTACATGAAGACATGTTCAGAGTTTCTGCTTTGTTGAACCGCATCATTGTAAAGCGTTAAAACAGCACACACCTATTTAATTATTTTATTCTTACAAGACTCATAATTTCACTTTCAGAAAGTTTGTCACTGACTTCGCGATGTTTCGGTTTTCAATAATAATTGAAGAAACGTAACATCTTTATTGAAGCTTTTCTCTAGCACGCCGACATGACCTCGTACCGGCAAAACATCATATGTCTTCACCATAAGTAACAGTTACTATATTGCACAACATTTTCCAACTACCATTTCAAGCTAATTGAAAATAATATATGAGAGATTTTACATTATTTATTTTTAAATAATGTTGTTAATGTAACCATTAAGAAGTTCAAGTGAGCAGATTTCGAGTAGTCTTAAAAATTTTTGTATAAAAACATATATAGAGGGTTGGCCAAAAAAAAAGAAAGAGCATTATTAAATTTGCCATAACTTTGAAGTATTTTGTCATAAATTTATACAATTTTAAATGAATTAAGTGAATATGTGTGGGAAAAAATGGCAAATTATTATGTTGATTGGACTCTGCCAAAATTTTATCGTACGCAATGCAACCTTTTAAAGTAATTTAATTTTCATCAAATTTAATTGATTATTACATTTTCTTATTAGTTTTCTTTTTTTCACAACTTTTCCTCTTATTTTTTTCCTGACAAATCTGGTATAATAAATATTATCTGATGTAACATCTAAAATGCATTTCAAATATAAAGATAAAGTACTTATTCAGCATATTCATTAATTAAATGATTCATTAATAAAGTTAATCGATTATTAAAAAAATTTCCTCAAACGAATTGCACAAAAGGAGGATTAGATATTTTGCTGAGGAAATTAAAAGAAACTGGAAATTTTGAAAAGAAAGAAGGAATGGAAAATCAAAAACTGTGAAAATTGAAAAAACTATTCATGAAGTAGAAGATCTAATTCTTAGTCACGGAGATTATCCTGGTGGTAATATGAATTCAATATTTAAAAAATCTGGTCATTGAAAAAAGGAGTCGGTTGCCTCATTAACAAATTAATAGACCCATAGATCAATTTGGGAGCGTTCATGAAAAGTCTCAGGTAAACATATTGATCACTATTTTTGATATACGTTATACTGAAATTGAACTGAATTTAACTGAAATTAAATCATTTTTATTAATCTTAACAAGTTTTGTTAAAATAGCTTCAAAAATAAATTTTAAAGAAATTCTTTTAAAATACTCCTTTTTCTTGGCCAACCCTGTATATATATTATATATTTTGTTGTTGTTGAAGGTTGAAGTCTTATGTTTGAAACTACCACTTTAGCCGACGTTTTGACAAATATTTATGTCATCTCCAGGCCTAAAAATTCCTTTTTATTTTAAATAGCAATATTATTATTACAATTTTAGTTATTTTTTTATATTTTCGCATACAGGGTAATAGACAGGTAATGATTGATACATCTTGTGTTACTGCTATGGATTTTATTATTCCATAAGTATAGAGATTATTCTTACCTTGGAAAGCTGTTTCCTTTTCAACATTAGGAATTTTATACATCCAGTCTAATGTCTATGTTTGTTTGAAGGTTATGCTTCATTGCTGTTATCTTTTGAATTTTGAGTACCCAGTGTTTAAATTTTTTATTGTGTTTGCCTTTCTTATGTATTTATTCCCTGCAGTTTTTTATATTGTGTAAAAATATTCGTGTAAATTTGACGGAATTTTTCAATATCCGTTCTGGAGTTGCATGTGTTTTTAGTTTTTCCAATGAGTATTATTTTTTTTTACCAGTCTCTTTTGGATGTGTTTTTCTTTGTCTACTATATGTAGGTTTTGAAAGTCAATGTTATGTTTTTGAGTAAACAATTGTTACACGCGTGTGTGATTCAAATCATGTAAGAAAAATAAACTAAGAATAAGTGAAGAGCTGAGAAATAATATATGAAACTGAAGAAAATGAGGAAATATAAATATTAAAAAACTTAAAAAATAATAATAATGAAGAATATTAAGAAAAAAATAACTGATTTTTGACAAAAGGATAGATAAGTGATTTTTTAAAAAAACATTAAAATGCTTTAAATTTAGCAGTGTATTAATTTTATAAAAGCCCAAAAATGTGAACCATAATTCAAAATTCAAAAAGATATTTGAAAAATAAGACATGAAATTATTTTACATCTTAAATTAATTAAACATTACCTTAAAATGACATTTATTTTCTTTTATGTTTCGGACATTTTTGAGACAAATAGGAATATTTTTTAGTTCATAAATGGGAGACTTTGTCCTAGATCTTCAATGAAGAAAGAGGTCAGTTAAACTATGTAAGGGATCCACTGGCTATTAGAAAACAATGCCATGTCTCCTGTAAGAAATTATTTAGTAACACGAAATCTACACTTTCTCTTTTCAAAATGTTACTAGTGTTGAAGTTATACTAATTATATTACATGCATCAGTGGTGTGATATACAAAAATAAGCATATGTATGGCTAAGTAGATCAGTCACTATCTATACTACTTTCATGAAAAGAAACTAATAAACAACTCCCATTTAGACATTAATAATATGCTTAAATGGAACATTATATATAATATACCCAAGAAGTTTGATATTATGTTTACTTATGGTAAAGTTGTGTAGAGGCTACTCCAGATTTTTTATTATGAGAATGTTTCATGAGGAAAAAGAATTTGTAAATATTTTGTTTTTGAAAAAGTTAATTAAACATAAAATGGATATTGAAGTTTGATGAGAAGGTACAAACGACTGGTAACTTAATCCTGGAATGATGATAAGTTGCATCTAAAGATACTGCATCTGCGAATTGTTTATCTGTTTTACAGGATTGATAAATGCAGTAAGAATTAAGAAATATAATGTTTTATTGAATGAAACATGTTACTGGTTTACTAATAATGATCGCCTGCTCAGTACATAGGTATTTTATATAAAGTAACACAATGAACAAGAGATGTGATATTTTTCATAGAGGAGTGTGTTTTCTGTTTAGTGACTTTATTCAAGCTGTGAATTGATTGTAACGTTTACTCTAACAGCTCAATAGGTCATCGGTTATTTTTTTGCTCACAGGGCTATAGAAGGAGATCTATTGAAATGTTTTCGTAATACTCATTTTATTAACGAGTGTTTCTCCATAGGGTGAATAGAATTGCGTGTGGTCAGAGGGGATGAGGGAGGTTTTTCGCCTGAAGGATGTTTATACTGGGAGGTAATTAGGAAGATTTATGTGTTGGTCCAGGTTGGAAGGTTATTGTGACAACTCTACCTGAGGGAAACACGGAGGACGGGATAATGGGGCAGATGTAGGGTATCCGTGACTGGAGACAAATCCATCTCACTGCTCCCTGAATGGATCCCACAGCTCCAATTGAGAGATCTCCGACCACCACGCCTGCCTCTTTCTCCTTCCCTTTATCTCCTCTCTTTCCCTTCAAATCTTGACTTCTTCTCTACCTTCTGCAGGAAGTGCTTCACAATTGCTTCGGCAAAAACTTTGCCCTATTTATTTCCAAACGATAGGCACCATACTTCAGAAAGATATATTTCTTTTTAATTTTGAAATTTAAAACAAGAACTATAGCACAACATAAAAACAAAAAAAAAAGAATTAATATTCTTATAACAAAATTACTATATGCTAACACATTATTTATAACACTTCTGACATTATTTTAACAATGATAGTTGAACAAGTTTAGTTGAAAAGAGAATATTAGCTACTGCAGTGTAGTTATAATTAATAGTTTCTAAACTATAAATAAAATCTATAATGCTGGTAAAATAACTCGTTTTTATATTGATGAATCTTACGGGATAGCGGCAATTTTCATATATATATATATATTATTAAAAATTATGCCTAGTTTTAACTTTTGTTCTTTTCCGGGTTAATTTTTCAAGTTTTCTGAGCTATGGATTTCCGCCTTTCTGGTAAAATATAAAGTAATTCACCAAAAGATTTATTCTTGACATCCATTTTTTCCACTAAACAAGTTTTAACCATAACAAACAAATTAACAATACATACAAATTATATACAACGTTTCGGTCAGCTCTGACCATCTTCAGGAAGTATTCAGGGACTAATAACTAAATCATCACAGAACTCAAATACAAAAATAAGAACTATCTAAATTATTAACACAATTGTGTTCAATTGTTGTTAACACAACGTCACTTTGCAAGTGAGCTTGGTGTCCCTATCTCAACTCTCCTGATGACGGATCAACCAAACATTAGGGACTATAAGTGTGTTCGTATCTTTACTCTATGTCTATAGTCAATATGAAACGTTTGTATACATATATATATATATATTGGAGAATAATCACAATAAATAAACACTTGATACAATCAATGAAGTGTAAACCACAATGGAAAAACGACAGCAATGGAAATAAATTCTCTACGTTGAGAATTGGCAATAAATTGAGGCCTTTCAATTTATGTCCTCAGAGAGCAAACAAATTAAAAAATGATAAACTAACATAAAAGTGATATATATATATATATATATATATATATATATATATAAAAATGACTTTGTTATCAGTAGTTAGACACATTCACTTCTTCACTCCTGTGTTTCTTTTTCTTATTCCCTACCTCTTCTGATGACGGTAGGGCAGTCGAAATGATCAAGAACCGTGAGTGTTAGTCCGTTTGTTGTTTTTGTAGTTATTTACTTTAAGTAGATATATTTTTCTTTGATATACAACATAATCTTTTAAACTTTTAATTTTACGTTCACTGTTTTTATAAATTTGTTTCTTTTCTTTCTAAATTATTTTTTCTATTTTTGTTTTTCATATTGTAATTTTTGTTCAGATCCACTCCTATATTTTACTCACTTCTTTTTGATATATCACTTATCTATTTTATTGATTTTATCTAACATGTCACATGGTCAGTTTTTTCGAGTTTGAACCAGATATAAGTTGGTTCATAGTATGGAATCTCTCAGTTTGAAGATCGTGAATGCTGAAACTGCAGTTCACTTTAATGAAACATGCCTGAAAGAATATCTGCTACCTATTTTTACCAATATATGTAGTTAAAACTTGAAATGAAAATCAAAGTCTAAACCTCAGTAAGAAATTTAGAAATTAGAATGAGTTATATTAAACATAACACCTGGTTTCATCAGAGTCACTTCCTAAGTCAAACACTCCTACAGTTTCAGTTTGACAACGGCGAAGAAATCTTAGTCCCCTTTCTTAGACATTAGTTTAAACGTTTTTAGTTAAACATAAATATATATCTTTATATATATACTCACTTTTTTGATGAAAATACTATTCGAAGTGGACAAATACAGTTCAATGTACATAAAAAAATATATAGAAATTAAAAGCACACACTTACAGTCTCTAATGTTTGGTTGAACCATCTTCAGGAGAGATAAGACAGGGAAACCAAGCGCACTGGTACAGAGATAGTTGGAGACCAACAATGTTGCCACATACGCGCCCGGTCACAGAGAATAAGGTAGACAAGAATCAATTTAAGATTAAATTGAAATAGGAATATGAAAAATAATAATAAAAATAAATTTAAAACTGAGGGATGAACAGAAGAAATGATATATAAATAAAAATTATGGACTAAGCTTTAATACAAAATAGAGAATAAAACTTAAAATAAATGAAAAATATATATGATAAAAAAGTGTATAAAAACATAGAAACTAGTTGCAGAGACTACGCTCATTGAGTGCACGTAACGCGCAGGTAGTGCGCTTTTAATTTCTCTATGTTTCTTTATGTACATTGAACTTTATATATATACGTATGTTTATACATAAAAAAATCAATAATATATCAACTGTTTCATGCAATATGTTTATTATGCAATCAGAGTCGGTCAATATTAGAGGTTGACCTAGAAATGTTCATCAAATTCTCATTGTTGAGGATTTGGTTTTATTTTAAAACCCTTTTTCATTGGAAGAAGTAAGAATTTGTTTGAATTGGACTATAATCAGTCTAGGTGATAGTGTAGAGCAGTCAAGATTGTTAGTTTCTTCATAAAATATAAGTTCATTTTCTAATTTAAAAGAATTCTTACTCTGCCATTGAGTAAGATGGCAAAAAATGCATTTTATTTCAAAAGGTTTTGAAATAAAACAAAAACGTGAGTATTGAAAGTTTTATTTTGACCCTAGAAAATTGACCAATTGATGATTGCAGAGTAGACATATATACATATATATGTATAGGTGGGCAGCAAATCTTCTTTTAAACATGTTGAATTAAAATATGCAGCAGCCTCTGCATTGACGACTTTTTTGCTGTTTCTAACTGTCTGATTATTCTCCTTTCGGTTTGGGGTAATTCCCAAATTAACTTTGCTAGAGAGATAAAAAGAATATTCAAAGGTAGATTAACATAACATAACTAGTTAAACGAATCAATTTTAACCATTTTTTTTACAATTTTGGTCTCATATTTTTTTTTTTAAGAAAATTCCAACGTGAAGATGACTATTGTATACTTGAAAGCTTGTGAGTTAATAAATTAGTTTTCATTCGTTTAACTAGTCACGCTATGTTAATCTAACTTTGGATATTGTTTATATGTCTCTGGCAAAGTTAATTTGGGAGTTACCCCAAACCAAAAGCAGAATAATCAGACAGTTAGAGACAGTCAAAAAAAAAAAATTCGTCAATGAAGAGGCTGCTGAATATTTAAATTCAACATATAGATATAAATATATATTTATTTATCTGGAGTGGGAGAGGGTCAGAAGCAGAGAAGGAATAGAGTAGGTTATTGGTTTTGAAACTGTTTATGTCCTATTACTTTTTTTATATAATTGAAATTTTGAAGTTCAGTTGGACCGCTTTTAACGTTTTTAACTTATATATAAGAGTACTTTTTAATGATAAAAAATACTTTGACTTATTCTTTTAAAAATTGATATTATTGTTATAATTTTTTAAATGATACTGAATTGCAGAATTAAATTTATTAAAGGTATTTATAGTTTGTCACAAGGAAGATGATTTTAGTGATTTTCAGTATGGAGGGAATGAAACACGACGGGTTGTCACGAGAAAGAGTAAGTAAATGACTTTCTCCTTGAATTCCATTACCAGATTGTCATATGGTTTTCTTTCTCTTTTGGTGCTGTCAGATGTTATTGATCTTCGTATCACTGGCTGTGAATAAAATGTTATGAATTGAGAGAGGTGTTGTGAAGAGAGACTGGAGGCAGATTGAGTAAGCGGTGTCAGACTTCCTGAACAGCTGAAGGTGGCACTTGAGAAGCAGCCAAGTCAGAGGAAAGAAAAGCCCTATAGAGAGTGGGCTGACACCCTGTTAAAATATTTCCATAACAGAGTTGTTGGGAAGAGCAGAGTATCATTTTCGCAAGTCACACAGGGGACAAAGAAAAGTCGTGCGTGAGCATTCAACCTAGTGAAATATTATCCCACACCTGTGAGCTTGGCTTGAAGCGTAACGCCTTCAGATCTACCCAATACCAAACACCATTAACATTCTTATACACCTTAGTGAATCATTTATGCTGGCCAACCAGCCTTCTTATCCTATGATTTTGCATCTTTTCATTTCACATCAATATTTCTGCCTGGTATGAAAATTTGCTTTACCTTTAATGTGATTAAAGAAAAATAAATGTAATATTGAAAACATTTGCTAGAACTTAATTTGTTGTAAACTTGCTGCTTTAACTAAATGTTTTTGCTACTAGTATTATAAAAACGGTTAACTACTCAAAGAAAGCAGTAGTTTTCTTTGAAATCTTGCCTATACAAAGTTTGCTTAAGGTTAGATATGACTACACAAAATACTAATTAATGTCATAATTTAAAAACATAACGTAAGATTTAAAACGTAATGGTAATCTAATATAATCACAAGAAAAATCAATTTTTATTCTAACAGTAATTTCAAATAACTTAGCCTATTTATATGATGATAGCCCTTATACTATCTTTCTTTTATTTCTTGTTTTGAGAAATAAATAAAATTATCTTTTCTTAACCTTTTTTGGCTAAAAATCTAATTTATTATTCTGTATTTAAAAGAAAAGGTTAAATTTTTCAAAAATTAAACTAGAGAATGGCTATAATTTCTATATTGTTATTTAGATAACTGCTGTCTAATACGTAACTGATTCAAATCAGTTATCATATGGTCTTCTTGGTCAGCCAGCAAGTGTCCATATCATATTTATAATTATAGATTAATTACCCAAAAGTTAATAACTTAGTTGAATTATTTATTATTAATCTTGTTATCCTGCCATTGTGAGAATGGTCTGTAAAATATTTTTCACCATCTGATTATTTATATGTTTACATATACTTTATTTATGCCATAATTTCTTTTTGCTGACCGTTTTAAGATTGTTTATTTATAAATTTATTTCAAATCACTCCTTGTTTCCAGCTACTTGTAGATCATGTATCATTTCTTCTAGGTTTCTTGTGTTTGAGGCAATAGGACTACATCATCAGCAAATCTCATTCCCTTAAAAATACGCCATTCATCCTGATTTCCTCTTAATTTCATTTTATTTCTTTATAAACTTGCTCCAGAACGCTGTTGAAGATGTCTGGTGATAAAGCATCGCCCTGCCGCACTCCTCTCGTAATAGGAAAATAAATTCCCTGGTTTTCCAATTCCCTGGACATACTGTTCTTGTAGATATTATAAATCAACGTAATAAGTGTGGGGTGAATGCTTTGTGCTAGAGAAGCCTCTATCATATACTTGTGTTATAGACGGTATTAAAGACCTTAGTAAAATCTATGAAGACTAAATAGCAATTTAGTTGATATTCTTAATTTTTTGTATTAAGTAAAAGAAATGATCACCTGGATTGAATGATTTTTGATTTCAACAATGCCCTCTAGTCAAATATATGACAAGACATCCATTAATAATGAAAACAATATGAATAATTTGATTTTCTTCTAAGTACATGGAAATAAGGAAATACCTCAGAATGAGTCAGTAACAATTCAGAAATGTTGAGAACCATACAACTATGGAGCTTTCTCAAGCATTTTTCACTATACCCCTCATATTTGGAGAAGTAGAACTGAGAAATTAATCAAGAAGAAAGCGTATAAAGATTGTAAAGAAAAACCTAATTCAATGTAATTTAACAAGCTCATTCCAACTGAACATACATTTCAGAGAATAGCATATCTTCAAAGGGAGAAATTAACAATATATGTAGAACATCTATCAGAAAGTTGTTTACTTAGCTACTGTAAATCTAAGCTGTATTTGACATCTTTCAAAGAGTGCAAACTCTTTCTCTAGAAGAGGTAGATACATTATATCAGAATGCTAGACAATCGCTTTAAAGGCGATAAACATTTTTAACAAATCGTACTTACCACTAAAAAAGTAAGAATAATTCTCTGTGTAAATTTATGAAGGTCATTAAAGAACTTAAACTCTGAAGTTCAATATACTCATAGTTACAACCACGAGATGCACAATATGATTTTGCATCCTGCGGCCGCAGAGCATGTGTGTTCATTGAGAGTCATGTTTCAGTTCAATTATTTTAATAATATGTAGATTGATCAATGGTTTCATTTTTCTTATAACTAATAATATGGTTATGATCACATGTAAATATATGATAGAAAATTGATTAAAATATATCTATAGTCGCATTAACTAAAACAAAAAAAAAGGATGTTTTTCTTTTTTGGCTGATGGTAAAGTTTTTATAGGCAAGTCGAGATTATTTTTGAGAATTTTTGGACAAAACTTGAATAAAGAAAAATTGTATTAAATATATGTGATCAAAAAAGAAAACTTTGAATATTTTTTTTAAAAACATTAGGTCTCACATGCAAAATCACCCAACGCAAACCAGATAACGAACTTTTGTTCGCACTCTGAAATCGTGTTATTAGTTGATGAATTGGAGATGTCAATTTTATCATTATCATTAACTATTGCGACTTACTGATTATAAGTATAAATTTAAATGAATCGTACAGTGTACGATTAAAATCTTACTAGAGGAACATATTTCATACACTGAATAATGGTATTATTGGATTATCGATTTTTTTGTTATTAGAATTATTTATTTCTGTTAAAATTTCAGCACTGAATGCACAGTGTTGAAGATTCTCAGCTTCAGTAGTTTTGCCACTGGAGTCTAAGAGTAAGTTTATTAAGAATACTAACTAGCTAATAACAATATATGGCTGAGTTCTTTTTTTTACATATAGTATTTTTCGATGACTATTTTTTATCAAGGATAGAGTCGTAATGAAGTAAGGAGTTATTTGGAAAAGAACTATGGACTTATCTTGTTAACATATTATTCAACATAAAATGTATGATTTCTTTTTGCAGCCTATATGGGCGGTAACTGGCAAAAAAAATAATTTCCTGGAATATAATCAATCAAGGAAATTTGAATTTTAACATTTTTTTAGGTAGCAATTTAGACATAAAACACTTTACTTGGTATTTTTCAAAAAAAGATCTTGCTGACAAGTATGAGGTTGATTAGTTGCAGTTGTATGTTGTCATATTACTTTCCACATATCTTGAAACAAGAGCAATGATATCCATAATTAATATGATGTTTACATATGTAAGAGTGTGTTATATTGTAGCTACTGTAAAATGAATAGTAGATATCCTAAAATGATGGTGCATTCTCAAGAGAAAATAATTTTTGAATGCTGAAACACCTCATTCTTCAAGAATCACTAATTGATACTAAACTGCTGAATATAGTTAGAGATGGAGGCAGTTTCAGATTTATATCTTCTCAGTTCTTGCTTAATGACACCGAGAAACTGACATTATTTTTTGTGTTTTATATAGCAGGAACATTTAATGGTTTTCAAAATACAAGAGCTATGTGCTAATCATGATGGCTTGATAATGATTAGGTGGTTTGAAGGTCTTGGACAGAGAAGTCTGGCGGGTGGTCTGGTCAGGGCTGTCTGGCTTATCCATCAGTGCAGGCGAGGACAGCCCGTATCCGATCTGATCTCCTAGCCACCACCTGCTTCTCTATAAACACCCCATTAACCCTTCCTGCTCATCCATCAACCTCTCGTCTCTCGGCTTTGTCCTCTTGATAAACAAATTTTACGCAGATAAGATCGATGGCACATTCGAAACGCCTTTCACTCTTAAGATATCTTGCTTCAATTCCTCACTTCCCTCTCCCTTCACTCAGAATGTTTTCTTCTTATTAAATCAAGAGTAAACAGCTAAACTGACATTTTTTATTCAAACATTTTCATTCACAACGCTTTTTCTCCCATTCACTATGACTTGTCGTTAGGTAACGACTTCAAAAGCTTTTAAAATACTACCGTACTTTACTGCAACTACTGTATGCTTTGTAATTCCTCGTACTGTATTTTACAACAACAAAATAATCTTCACAAACTCACTAGTATTATATAAACTGAAATCAACAACATGAATTATGTGAAAATTGATAAATAATAATAAATAGAAAAAATAAGAATAAAATTATTCGATTTAAGTGATAATTGAATTGCACAAAATATTAGCAATTAAGAAATGGATGTTAATTTAACAGAACTTGTTTCTAGTCCCATTAAAAATACAAATATGTCTATTAATATTGATTAGTTTTAATATTCTATTTTAAACTTTATAAGTAATAGTTTTTATTAAAAAAATATTAAATTCTATAGAAAGCGCAATTAGTTTAATGGTTAAATGTAATAGGTTAGGTAGTAGTAAGGAAATACAATATATTGTTGTCATACCCTTAAACTATCAATTTTAGAGATTTATTAGAAAAATAGTTTTGCACCTGTAAGTTATTGTCTCAATATCCTAATTTTTTTGAACGTGCTTCTGATATAAAATATGTAGTGTATTTTGATATCTTATTTTCTGTTACTAATTATTAATTTATTTTAAATAGTTGAAGAAAATTTTTCTATCTTAATTGTTCATATAGCATTCAATATTTTATGCATGAATTCCTTTTTTTTTTTTTTTATAAATTAGTTAAAATTTATAAATCAAAATAAGCGTCAGTCAACAAATTATAATCCGTAACATTCTATATTTATTTTTATTATCATGTAATGGGTTTTTATAAAATATGAAATATTCTATATTATTTATTTAGAAATAAATTAGAGTGTTTCTGAATATTTCTGTTGAAAGAAATAACCTTTTGTAATTACTATGACTTTTTATTCAATTATTGAGCACAGGAAGGAGTACGTCGAGAGTGCATTGATATCAGATTTCTTACGACCAGAGAGTTTATTGATCGTAAGATATTATTAGACTGAGGATTCTCTCTATTTAATGGAGTCAGCCATTTAAGCACGTCTAACGTGAAAGTGCCTTAGTACGTGACCATCTACCATTTAAATGCCAAGCAAGAAACTAGTTAAATTTGAAAGGAACACATCTAGGACCAACTTCCCTTCACTGCCTCTGAGACTTCTTTGAAATATAGAAATAAAACTGAAAGAGAATGCAATCTCAAAATGAAAAGGTGTCATTCAGAAAAAAATGAGATAATATTTCTTTGTAACGTCGATCTATATTTATAGCGTGATTCTCATTATATATATATAAAAACATACTAACTTATGCAGTTCTAATTGCAAAGCGTTTAACTTGTTTCATATGCAATTTTAATTATTTACCAATCTAACTTATGTATATAATATGATAATTTTATGAGAAAATGGTTAAATACCACTGTACTTCAGTTTTGTTGAAGTCTTTAAAATAACCTACAGCTTCATAAGTGCGCTTGGTGTCCCTTTCTCAACTCTCCTGATGACGGTTCAACCAAAAATTAGAGACAGTAAGTGTGTTTGTTCCTTAGTTCTGTGTTTGTGATTCATCGTGAAACGTTTGTTGTCCTTTTGGATCGTTTTCCTGTTTACAATATATATATTTATATTATTATATATATATATATATATATATATATATATATATATATATATATATAATATTACAAAAGGACATACAGAAATGAAGCAGAAACTTACTACTATATTTCGATGGCCTCGTTATCAGGTAGATAGAAGTGAATGCTCCGATAACTGGCAACAACTGTCATATAAACGGAAAAAGTGACTGTCCAGAGTAATACCAAAAAGCTACAATTGACGCTTATGTAAAACGAGCTTTCAAACACTGGAGCGAATAGATCTCCCTCAATGACGAGTTAGAGAAGCCAATCCAAATACTTATTAACAATGAGTACTCGAACCAGGAAATTTCAAACACTATTAACAAATACATGAACCGTTGGTATGCCAAGTCTAGAGAACCAACTATGATCAATCCCAGAGGAACAATATATCTCTACCATGGAGCATATATGCATAATTTGTACAAACAATATGAACGAGTTTTTAAAAAAGAATACACTAATATTTTCCCAACAAATGATATAGACAAATTTAGCACAACAATTCACTAGTTGTGAATTCACTTAGTTTTTACTAAGGTAAAAAAATACATGAAGTCAGTCTGTTTTAAAAGTTGAACCGTTTTTAAAGAAACACGACTTTCCTGTGTGCTGGTTGATGCAGGAGGAAACGATGCAGCTTACAGAAAGGAAGAAGATCGAATTTTTTTCTCTTTTTCTTACTAACGATTTCATAGAAATCAGAAAAAATATTGCAAATTATTTTATTTTATCAAGGACTTTGAACCTTCAATGAACATCTAGACCAACAGTGTATACATAATACCAAGTTATAAAAAAACTTCGACAGTTCTTATAAACTTATTAGACTGTCACTAACAGACAGTCATGTTGCCTCGGTCAGACACTAACAGGACCCAGGCAATGTCTATAACAAGTTGCGACCTTCCACTTGTTTCGGTGGACGTATTTTTCAAAATTGTTTTAATATAATTCATGATTTCATTATTATTTCATAATTTAAATAAGTGTGTAGCTTTTATCCATTCAATTTAGATCCATTTGTTTTGCAAAGTACATCCTCTTCTCTGAATATGAGTTGACGTCTATTCTTATCCAATCTGTTCATATTGGTTTGAAAATTCTTGGTAGAATTAAGGAAAGCCGTCTTCCATATTTTTTCCATAAACGATTGAATATTGTCTTCCAGAAGTAAGGTAGTGCGTTTATAAAAAAGAGGTAGGAAAGTACTTGGATAGTATATACTCGTAGAACTGTGAACTGTCATACTCACCGGTACAGTCTTGTGCTATGCTCTGTGATTTTGTCATTTCTTTTACATCTCAGATGATTGCTCAGTGTCTGATGTAATTGTTTACTAACCTTTTTTATTTCATTTACTTGAAATCTAAGCTTCAATACGTCTACCATGTAAAATAAACAACCAACCATACTAACAAACAACATATTTGTTATTTGATTAGTATTATATTAGTATAATCCACTTTCATAAAATGCATTTATTTTCAAATTGTTTTTGCCAATATTTATTCAATGTTTTCAGGAAATCTTCTTGCGCACAGACATACTAAATGAGTTATACACATATTCTTCCAATAGAAATATTACTATTACATTCTGTACCACCAAGCAACAAAATATTGCCTAGGGAAGTAGTATTTTTAGAACTTTGATTTGATATGATCATGATTTACTCATTAAAGCTATTGAGAAGACCAGCAATCATGAGCTCATATATTTTTCTCTAATTAATAATTTAAAAACATAAGAAAATGAAGTTTGTGATTTTATACTTATTAATATTTACAATTAAAGAAATTGATTCGTTAGTTGTATGTTATAGAACTTGTTTATAAAAATATTGCCATTTTATTTTCATTGTGTTTTATTAAGCCTAAATTATTTCAAGTAAGTTCACGTCAGTGTCAATGTGCAAAACTGATTTGACAGCATTTGTGAAAATGAATTGAAAGTGATTGCAGTACATGGTCTTAGTGAACATCAAGTGAGAATTTATGTTTCATTGTGTTTATTTTAGATGGGAATTCCGCATATAACAACTAAATTGCATCTTTGAACAACCTTGAATTTACTTAAATAGTTGTAAAGAAAGAAAATGTAGTAACAAACAAATGTGCTTGTTATGATTTGAAGAAGAATATTCCTGTTTCATTTAGCTAGTCTCTCCTAATTCCTCTTACTCTTCAGTTGAGTCTCTTTGTTATAGCATTGCATTGCAGTCAATGAGAGCAGTAGAAGTGTAATTGACTTGGTAGACGTGTAAGCGAGATGCTGACGAGGAGGGCAGGCGGGTGTATTTTTTACCGCCGCGTTTGCACCCTAGCCTATTGTCCGTGACTATAAATCGGTGACTTTTCGATGCGTTGTCGCATTGTGGCCGTTTGTCGCTGGTAAGCAGCTTACCGTCTCGGCCAAGCCGTTCCCCGTTCCACAATCTCACAACACATTCCCTACTCCCAACAATGCTTCACCAGTCAACCTGAAAAATAACATCCTTCACGCTTTGCCTGCTCCACACAAACATATAGCATTTTTTTTATGCTGGTTCATCTTGCGAATTTTTCTTTTACGAGGTTAGTAAAGAGAGAATTGAAGTGAGGGATATACTGCTTTTTTATTTATTCTTTCGTTTCAGTTTCCTCCGCTCTGTCAGGGCCAACAGACCGAAGGGAAGCCTTATCCTATTCTGGCAGTAAATCTGTTCTACAGAGAACTTTTTACAAATCATGCAATCCTGCCATCATTCCTTTAGGTTCATGTTGTGACAGCTTCCTTACCTCATGATATTTATCTTGATTACATTTATTAACAAATACCACATTATTACTCTAACTTATTTTGTCCCAGTAATTTTTAGCCAGATATTATTTATTACATATATTAAAGAATTACTGTCTTACGACATCAAGTACTTTACAGCAATATATTAATTATTCAGTGATTTCTTTACAATAGAATAATGCTTTGAGAAGCAGACTTCTAATCTATTAATATAAATATTCCCGAGAGATGTATGTTTCATTTTTTTTATGTCTCTTTGATTATTTCCTGCATTGATTGTGGTAAACAAAATTAATGTATAAATTAATCAGTTAACATATATATATATTTTATGAAAGTAGACGGCAGCTTCCACATTCACGACCTTTTTGCTGGTGCTTTCTAGTTTTCTAACTAGTTTTCTTTGGTAGGGGGTGATTTCATGAAGGAGTTGTCCCAGAGACATCGAAGAAATAATTTCGTAGGTAACTCAATATTGAAGAAATACAAAATTATTTCTTCGATGTCTTTATGACATTATGACATTATCTATGATTCTTACTAATGCAAAATATTAATTCAATAAAGTTGTCACTTTCCTAAAGGATAGATGTACGCTCTAGAATGACTAACTCATGAGATTTGATGAAAAATGTACATTCATTCATTTATTTTTTATAATTGGATTAATTTTTTTTATATATCTTTGCAAACAAAATTGGTTTTAAAATGTAAAATAAATAGTATGCCTTGAGATTTTACTTGGAAACTGTTTAGAGCATCTGAGGAGAATGTAAAGTAACATCTGTTTTCAAGGGTCATATATTGTAAATGATGTGTAATACTTGTAAAGCGTTTGTTTAGTAATATAGTGCTGGGGCAGATGTGGCAGGTATAATGGTCCAAGTTTGGCTAGGTGAAGGCCACTCGACGCAGCGGTCTGCCTGTGCGGCTAGGCTAATGTCGGCCATAATTAGCAGCAACGCTGTGCTAATTGTCGTCTAATAGTGAGCGGACCCAAGTTGGGCGCAGTTAGCTTTAGTTTATGCCTTGTCTGTGTACTCGGCTAATGAGTACACACAAGCCTCCAATATACACGGCCCTCCAACCCCCCTTTATTTATCGTTGCTAAATTGCTCTCGTACATCATTGAGCAGCACTCTTACCTCAAATGGCCCACGGCCCACGCTCATCTCCCACCTGACATTCCGCATCCAAACTCGCATAATCCACCCCATTAAACACTTAATCCCTCAAATACAGTTTTAAACCTTCACTTCCCAGTAAAATATTAGCATGCAACAGATTTTCCTTATCTCACGCCTATCAATTAAGCGTGTTCATATTTGCATACCCAATCAACACAATTACCAATTATTAAAGTTCTAATTTGTAAAATAACTAGTAAAAAATACCAACACCGCTAAATTAGTAATTGAAGAAACATGCAATAAAAGATTGCCTGAATTATATTTTTACTTAATCAGCTGAAATTATATTATGCTGACTGTGTTTTCTCTGTAACAATATTTGCTGTTAGAGATGTATGAAAAAACTGATAAGCAAGCAGTTTTATCATGTGTGTTGTTGATCAAGACATCAGCATAAAGAAGGAATTAGCTGGCGTAGCTGTCACAACATAATCATTCATTGGTGTTCAGAACATAACTCCAATCAGATAGAAACCATTGCAAATAGTTTACACATGTCGATTCCTTTACTCTTCAAACTGTCATCTCTTTCTTAATCAGACACTAAGAAAAAAATCTGCAGTGGCTTACACTCAACTTTACTATAAGTAAAAATATTTCACATAAACACGTGAAATAACAATCAATGATCAAACCACAATAAGAAAATGGGAAAACAAGAATAAGATATTTCACCCAAAACAAGCGGTCTTTGTCAGAGTCAAAAACGCAACTCAGTTGGGTTTTTTACTCTGACGAAGACCGCTTGTTACGGTTGAAAGATCTTAGTCATGTTTTCCCATTTTCTTATTGTGGTTTGAACATTTACTATAAGTAAACTTAATATCAAACTTCATGGGTATATCATATATAACGTCTCATTTAAGCATAATGTAAACATCTAAATGGGAGATGTTTATTATTCTTTCATTCCTGAGGTAGTACAGTTAGTGATTGAAGGACATATCGATATATAAGCTTATTTTTGTAAATCACACAGCTTATGCAAATAATTTCATTAGTATAACTACAGCAGTAATGACATTTTTGAAAAGCCAAAGTGAAAATTCCTTGATATGAAATATTCTCCTACAAGAGAACATGGCTTTTGTTCAAATAGCCAGTGGATTTCTTACAAAGTTTACTTGATCTCCATCTACATTGAATATTTAAGTGAAATTTTCAAATTTAAAAGAGAAAAATACTCTTATTTTCTCTGAAAAACATCATAAACATCCAAGAAAAAATGTCGTTTTAAGGATGATTTATAAAAATGATTTATAATATAATTTATAATCGCAAAAACATCATAAAACGACTTCTGGGACCTCAAAACATTTATTCCATCTCATTCTCGAGATCGAATTTTTTCACGATCACTATACTTTACTTATGGTAAAGTAAAAAATGGGGGTTCTGATCGCTTTACATCTTCAAACTTCACTGGAGAATTGAATGAATTTGAAGCTATAGTGAGATGGATTATTTATACTTCATTCTTACTCACTGTTAGGTAATGTACACAGATTATGAAAAAAAAAAATGATTTTTAAACTTCGATGGATTTATCCATCCAAGTTATTTAGACTTGAACAGGTATTGAATAGAGTTTTAGCTGGACGATTATGTCTTTTATGTTTCTTTTAATTACTCTGTTATTTCATATAATTAAGTTTAAATTCTTAATTTATTTTTATTTGTTCCTGGTTTATAATTATTTACGGAATATGAGAAAAAAGTACATCACATTTGTTAAATGTTTGTAGAATGAAATTTCTTGTAAAGGCTATGAGAAAAAACATTATTTTCATACCCTGTAATAGGTTAAAAATTGTATTAAGTTGTAAGATTATGTCATTTACTCAAGGTACAATAAGTGCTTTGTTTGAGAAGTTAATGATACTGGTGTGTCCAAACTTTCCATGAGGGGATGAATAAAAGTTGAGACAGTTGACTGGAATAGGTAGATGTGAGAGGGTTAAGTAAATGGCGGTATGGGAGGGAGGTTTGGGGGATGATTACAGAAGGAGAGGGGTGTCCCTGATGAATACATAATCCGTTAATACGTGACGTGAGGAGCTGAGAGAGAGACAGGGTTAGAGAAGAGATAAAGAGAGACTGGGTGAGAGAGCTTTGCATAGTCAAACAACTGTCTGACACAGTTGCATGTGTCCCCCCTAAGATAAGAGGCCCTCGACTCCCCTATTCTAATTAATAAGCTCCGTCATCCGGGGCATTAATCAGGCTCCGCCTCTTAATATGGATTCGGCATCTCGGCGTTCTAATTATAAACAATATTATCAGGTAGGTAGCGGGCTGCCGGCACATTAATCAAGGTGTCTGACAAGGAGTGAGCAGCATTGTTTGCCTAATAACGGAGTCTCCTCTGCGTCAGACCTGTGTCACTGAGACCTTCTCCTTTGCCATCCACCACCAACTATCCTCCCCAATATGTCACCTTGCACCTTTTATAAACTTCCTTACAATTCAAACTTCGTTTACATAATTTTATTTGTTCTTACTTTCTTTTCCACTTGGTATAAGATATTTAAACACCTGGTAAATTCTGGGTTTCTTATATAGATACAATTTTGTTTCAGAATTCTAATACAACTCCAAATGTACTGAAGATGTGGCAAGTTATCAGGATTACTGAGGAGGCCTTCATATGTTACTGGTGTCAGTATGACAAGTTCTTTAACAATTCAAAATGCTAGAAAGTATTATTAGAATACTTAGAATACTTTTAATCAATAACAACAACTAAAATACTATAGCAATATGTATTTATTTTTATAGAAAAATATGAAATCAAATTTACTCAAATTTATAGAAAATCATAGAAAATTTACATTTTATCAAAATTATTGAAATCCTAACAAAACTAATGATTAATAATTAGACTGAAACGCAATTAGAGACTTCCTATTCACAAACTAATATTCATAGTGTTATTCATATTACATGATAAATAAAAGTGCTTCCCAATACACTCAAGAATTTGGCCTATTTTTGTAAGAAAGTAAATCATTCTGATACGAATTATCAATGTAGGTATTTTCAGAAAGTAGTCATATGCAGGTTAAAATTCAATATATTGTTTGCGTTCATTATGGTTCACACCATGACCAAACGTATACTACTCAGTAGTCTTGACAATATTCAGTTAGTATTTTGTCAAAGAACCTGCTATTATACCTGAGAAGACATTTACTGAGCCATAAATAACTACTGTTTATAGATGTGTAGGGATCTCACCAAAGCAACTGGTTGGGTTTTTAAAGAAAAAAACCTTGTGCAGGTAGCACTATTCATAATGAATATATTAGACTAATAATGAATTTAACGCGTTGGTCACAGTTTCATTCTCTTAGGACCACTTATTTCATATCAGTATTTTCTCTTATAAGAAAAATATTCTTGAAATTAAGACAAGAACGTATACATATATATTCTATTTAACCAAGAAGTATAATTATGTATAATTTGTAAATATTTATAATTATATTACTGCATAAATAATTATATATAATTTAAAATTATATATTATCAGTATAGTGGCCTACACTTAATTTTACTATAAGTAAAAATAATATCAAACTCGTGACAACGGATA